>MU936356.1:21623-32286 GCA_036418165.1 Cooperia oncophora
GGACGTTTATATGTTAGGAACTGGCCCAGCGTATCTTTTTTGTTGTTTTTGTTAATTTTTGCTCCCATTCAAGACAAAGGTCGTAGAACCGTGTGCCTTCCTTATAGCAGGCGTCTAGTACAAAATAATGGTTAAGAAATATTTGCTGCTCTTTATGTATATCGATGTTCAGATTTGAATGTACTTTCCATAACTTCTCGCAAGTTAACGGGTAATATCCTGAAATATGGCGCATTCCGGAACTCTCCTGGGGTGTACCCTGCATCGGCTCAAAGTAATACCCTCCTGACCCCGACTGGAGCATTTATCCTGCTCGAAGAGCGACTGTGAGCCAGAAGGCGGGCAGGAGAATCGTAAATTGCCGCCTCGTCGCGCGCGGCAATGATCGCGACGTTTCCTCAAGTTGCACTACCTTTCGATTAGAGCATTGGATTTCATTAGGAGAAGAAATGGTAGACACCTATGTCTATTTTTGGTCATACATTGTCTATTCTCGACCAATACCACCTAAAATCGTCGTCATTAGCGAGGCGCGACGTCGCATGCGACGCTCACTGGCCGGGCGAATTAATCCTTAAAAAAACTCGTTATGCAGATTTAGAGTTACCGTAATTTGCACAAATCATTGCACTAAAACTCTCAATTTTATTGTATGTACTCTTTGGAACTGGAACTCACTTCTGATCATAGAAACAACCGATAGCTTTTTTAGGACCCACCTGTGAATGTTGATGCCGCTTTTCACGAGTTGGTTCGAATATGTAAGAGCTTCCCGACACACGAAGATGAAGAAGAGGTATGTATCTTCGCGTTGACGAGACTTTCTCGACGCTAACATGGTCTAAGGGGGAAAAGCGCCTTTGTCTGAGATGATGGCCGAGAGAATTGTAATTCGCCGCTCTGTCGCGTCGTCGCGATAGTTAGAGGTTTTCTTACGTTGCGTAGCCTGTCGATTGGAACATCGGATTTCATGTGGACTTCGAAATCTCAGACGTTCATGGTTATTTTTGGTTTAACTTCTTCCTTCTGGCGCTCTCTTCGACCAGGGAACTCGTCATTTGCGCGCGCGACTCGCACGCGACCTGTGCCTGCTCTGCGTGATTGCCCCCCCCCTCCCCCAATGTCACCTTATCAATTTCTACTGTAGTTTATTAGCCATGAGTTCACACTTTTACAGAGTAGCAACGCAGTTTCTCCGAATCGAACGAAAGCGAAGAAGAAAAAGCAGAAGCAGAAATGCGTGCTGATGTAAACTTTCACTTTTCTTCAAACTATCCTTAGACGTGGTTCCAACCCAATCCCTCATTCGATGCCGTCCTTTCATGTGTTAGGTGACGTTTATTTGGAATTTTTGTCGTTTTTTTTCTTGAAGCCTCACTTTGTTCACTGGTCCAGTTCTTACCATTGCAATGGTAGAGTTTTCTCTTGTTCTGCTAACAAGAATACTAACAGGGGTGATATCCAAGGTACTTATCCGTTGCCAGGAAATTAAATGGAAAACTGGACTTAAACTCACTTTTTGGGATTACATGTGGGTGGGGCCTGGAAGTGGCATCATTGTTGCGTCTTTCCTCTTTCAGCATTGTGTGTAGTAGAGAAACTGGAACAGGAAGGGCGCGTCAGTGATGTCTGTTCCTGGCTCCGCCCACCCGTCAACTCAGAATGGTGTCTTTAGGTTGTGTTGTGAAGCACCGCCCACCTTGGGCGGGACCTTCGTCCCGTGTCAACGGTTGTTTTCCATTTCTCTTCCACAACGGTGGTTCTCATGGATCTCAGTTTGGTTTCTTCAAAGCTATTTTGCTCGATTTTGGTGAAGCAGCGTTTAGAGTTCGCGTCAACGTGCTCTAATGGGCTCAACGAGCTGCATTCGCGATAGCTCTCCAATCCTATAGACGCGAACGCAGCCGCAGACAGCAATCGATCGGCAACGGCCGCTTGTGTATTGAGAGAGTAGGGAAAACAGGAGCTTTCGTTGCCTAATTACGTGGTCTGGTATTGATCGGCACTGGCCCCCAGGGCTTTGGGAGAATATTGAAGAAGTTAGAGTACCAAATAATGTGAAGGCACCGCCTGCCTTTCTGTTACCCTATGCTCTCTCAAAACACAAGCGCCGATCGATTCCCGTCTGCGGCTATGTTCGCGTCTATAGGATTGGAGCGCTCTTGCAAGAGTAGCTCATCGACGCGCGTCAGCGCGAAGTGTGAACGCTGCCTTTGGTAGGAGGGCATTTAAGTCTTCCATCGTCGCCTACTTTACTGTTTCTACTTGAAACTTACACCTGTCATTAACTCTGTAATTGTAATTCTTTTTGAACTAACTTTTTCATTTTCTTTTGTTCTTTGCTTTCAGAAGTTCCTACTTTCCTTTTTACTTCTTATTCTAGTGGTAGTCATATTTACTGCTTAAGCAGCTGCGTTGTGATGAACTGTGAATATTCAATGACGGTGCTATAATGTTTTCATTTTATTTTTGCTCCAAAATAAGCATTTTCGTTGAAGCTCATTTGTCACGGCCATTTTTAGCTCACGGCCAGTTTAGGCCAGAAGAGGCCAGAGTGACCTCTACTCATCAAATTGTTCATTACAGTATTTGTATTATTGAATCGCCAACGTTCAGAGGCGATTCAAACCTCGTCACTTCACCCAATGTGCCTAACATTCTCTCATGCGATTCCTCTTGTATAATTAAATACGTTTTTAGCCTGTGTATTCATAGATTACTAAATTATTTATTTGTTTTTTTTTCTTGCCAATGGAATGATTCGATTTGCCTTTGATAAAGTTTTCAAATGAATCAGAATAGTTCAATGTTATGGGATTTCCTCTAGATACTTTTCACTGATAGATTCTAATGACAGCTAGGAGAGTGGAGTCAAAGGAGATAATCTCCTCTCTGCAACAACTGTAAATGAAGAACTCATTCGACAGACTACGAGCACTTTTAATCCGGTTGCAATGTGTAAGAGGTACCATGCGATGTCGCGTGCGGCGTACACGGCAGCCCATTCGACTGCCTTTCACTCTATACCTTCATCCAGGCGCATGCTATCTCACCTTCTTGCGATTATTTTCTTCCCACAATCAATAAATCAATTGCAATGAAATGGTCAAATCTGATGCGGAGGACACCGTGCGTTTCAAAATGCGAGCGTCGCGTGGTGACCTCGATGTCACCATCGGTGTGTATGTGACTTTAATCCAAGTGGATAATCTTACCTCGGAGCTTCCCTTGTCTTAAAATAACCTTTTTCTAGCGGGCCACACATATTTTGCACACTTCGATGCTGCCGCGGTCACCGGGGCGACGTACAAGACAATCGCAACTTGTCGCGTCGTCGCGCGCGGCATGTTGTACGGCGGTGCACGGCAAATTCTCGACGTGTATCAGTTTTCGCATTGAAGCAACGAAAGTTATATGAATTCAAGTGGAGACAAGACTTCATGACGAACTTTTTCAAATTTCTCACCGTTTTGGCTATCAGATTCGTTAGCTCGTCTTCGACCAGCGATCTTCACGCCGCCAGCGCGGCGTATTACGATTGTCTTCTCACATGCACAGCCACTGTCCTTTAGCTGTCTGCATACAGGGCTTCGGACCAGGAATTCGCGCAGGAATTCAAGTCACGTAACCATCTGTTTTTCTGTGGAATTTCTCATCATCCCATGAGTTTCACCAGTAGCATGAATGTATGCACAAGAGAGTGAAAAAATGATAAATGGGCAAAAAGAAATCTTTGTGGGTCCGAGAAAGTAGGGACTAGTCCTCGATCTTGCCTGAGCTCTGAGAATGCCTGTATCCTATAAATGTGAATGCGCAGTTTGTCGACGGGGGGGGGGAGGGGGCATTTTGTACTATCATTGCTTCCTTAGTTCCGGTTTACATGTCTCACTCTGGCGAAACCTGTGAACTCTTGTGAAGCTGGAACAAGGTCGTCAAGCCATCATGTTAAAACCTGTCAACTCGAGAAGAGGCTGTCTAGATAGGTCGACACGTCGATGGGAAGTAGCAAAAGTGCAAAATGCCCCCTCTCGTCGGCATACTGAGCCAAATGTGATCCCTTTGAATGGACGCGATAGGTTGACTTCGAAGCTATGTGGCAGTGTCCGCTTCTTTTGAACCAGGTTCCTGTAAATCTCGATCGGAAGTGCTACGGAATGTCAAGGGAGGTGGCCAGGTGATGATACCGTCGCAATCCGGCAAGGCTACGCTAGGAGTCGTGGAATCCTATCCGCGGTGCTTTCTACCACTGGTCGTTTTCCACTGGACGGGCCACCATTGGTAGAATACGCAGCTGTGTGTGGGCTCATTCCACGCATGACACCGTCCTGCCGGATTGTGGCGACATCAACAACAGTAAGCGCGTGTCGCCGTAACGTGGATCTCTTGACCAGCTCCCCGTTGGCGGCCTAGTAAAATATAAGTGCGGTTTCCGGCTCACTTTTAATAGTACATAACCGGATGATATTGATAAGCCTGTTTAAGGTTCTTGTGTGAATGACGAGTGCATATGCAGAATGGAATCAACGCCAAGATCGAATTGTTATACCATTCAGTACTCGAGTAAATCTCGATGACCTGTTTGGTAACGTGCACACCAACGTCGTGTGCGAACGTATCACTCCCTGCAAGGTAAGCGAGTTCACATTATGTATAAATCTCTTTACTCGCCGGCCATTCCTCTGAACGGTTATAGTTCTGGCCGGCTCTATCTCCCTCACGCCAGGCCAATTTGCTTTAAAAATTACCTTTATGGACCGTTTCTTTGGATGATTCTTTGGTTTTTGTTGTGGTAACAGGCCAGAGCTGAGTTCTGGCCTAAAGAGTTTCTAGGGGCTCAGAGGTAACGATTTCTTGTAGGCTCCAGTGTTTATACGGAACTATGCAACAATTTTAACGTGACATCTCAACTTTCGGGTAACTTGGGACCCTTGCCACGAATATAACATCCCTCGGTGGCATCGGCGCAGCTTAACCCAGCTAGGTATCTCAACTTAGCCCTAAGACCTTTGTTCATCAAAGTTGTCACAAAATTAACTGTTGAGGTTTTTTGGCGAACTGACCACAAATATGGCCCTCATTCTTGTCGCCATCGCAGAAAAAGAGTGTAATGAACCTGTATCTTCCCTTTTTGACCAGATCTTTTCAGCATGGAAACTGTACATGCTTTCCTGTGACTTTCCTTGGAAATTTCCTTTCTAAACTAGATTATCAATTTCAGTTCTATTCGATGTCTTTCATTATTTTCAGATGCAGTCTTAGATTATCTTTTGTATTATTATACCTTGTACCATATTTTTACCTCGAATTAGATTTCAGTTAGCCTTGTATGTTCTAATTCAAGTGCTCGATGAGATTCATCAAGATGTTCAAGCCTTTACGCAGAGTGAACATTGCTCGTACGTTTTGCTCCAGTTTTTTTTTGCTTTTACTTCCCTGTATTGCTTGCTGCCGCTTGTAAGGAACTGGGATTACTGTAGCTCTGGATCCCATTTTTTCTCAAGGGAGGTGACTTATCCTCATCAGAGCTCTTCTGCCTAGCTTGGGCAAAATGAGCTATTTGGCTTGGGAACAGCGAGGGGGGGGGGGAATGTTTTGCATTTTCATCAGTTCCTTTTGTTAGTTTTTGTCAACTTATAATATTAGGTCTCTTTGGTCGGACCTGTAAACTCCTCTGAAGCAGCGAAGTTGTTCAAATGAGCTAATTTAGTAAGACGAGTTCACAGGTATTCACAATTTGGCCCGTACATGCTTAGCTGAGTACCATTCGGTACCCCCCCCCCCACCAAGCCGAAATCCTCATCTTGTCTACATAACACTGCGCTCTTGTCAATCAGGTATTAACTATCACAGCTTTTCAGTCTTTTGGCCACTCTGTATGGAATGATCGAACATGGTGACATGTCCTATCTCGAGCTGAGTAGAGTCGTACGTTGGATGGACAGAACCGTTCGAAAAGGCATCTATCAGGACTTTATTGAATAGTGAGCTCCATTTCCTAGTGATCTTCCGTTCTGTAATTCGAAAGTTATGTGTTCGTTCAGTGCTAGTAGTCATCGGACACCTCTTTTTTAGCATCCAGACCTTCCTGGACGGTGATGATATAATGGTCCAGGTAGATGTGATACTTCAAACTCGGCCTAACACTGCTAATTTCCTCTACAGCAAGTCGTACCTCGGGATGTGGCTCAAAAAGGTAAGTAATTGTTTTAAAACGAGTCTTATTGTTACGCCGCTTTCATACTTTGCGAACGAGCAGACTCGTGATTCGGTAACTTTTGAATTTGGGCTCGGCGACTTGGGAATTGCGCGACGAGAAAAGTAGGGATCTGGCGATTGCGGAGATCGAGCGTTCCAGCGATTCGTGAGACTAGGCGTTTCCGGCGGCTGTGCGCCAAGAGAGCGGATGGGTATCGATCGGGGCCGGTCGCCAGCGATTGCTGAGATTTGGCGATCCGTCGATCTCCCAAAACGCCCAAGTTTCTCAAATCGCCCAATCTCCTCATCCGCAAAGTATGAACACAGCCTTATGGGTTCCCATTATCGGAAACTTTCAGCTATCAGCCGAATGGAATCAGCTGTCGACACAGCAAGTATTTGAGTGTAATGCTCGTTTTATTGAGTGGGTACGGGATGGTGACGATCGTACAGATGATATGCAGAGAATGGATGATGCTGAACCGTATGCCTTTCAAACTACTACGATTTGAAGACAAGCGGTGCACTCACCACCGAAAACGCTACTTGCCATGTAGAGGTTACTGAGTCCGCAGCTGCAGTGGTGTGCCACTTTTCCGCTGAAAGTACACGGGAACGGGGCTTCAGAATAGTGATACACGAATGCCGCCTCTAAGCTCCACCCGCGCTAACTCAATGTGCAGCCCTTGCGTCGATACCAAGGTCCCGCAGTTAAACACGCACTCAGAGGAAGAGAACAACCGGAACTGAGGGGGCACAGACAAGCAGCGCGTTTATCTATAGTTAGGCGGGTGATTGGCGCGCAGCAGCGCGGGCGGTGTATGGATGTAGATGCCATCCGGGCTCACGTTACACATGGCAACGACCAGAATCCACTGATGTGAAGTGCTGTGTGTACAGCTTGTCTTTAAGCTGCAACTACGTCTCTTTCTCATTTTATTCTTTTTTTGTTTAGCTTTGACATCTTCAATGTTGTCAATCAGTCCGCTGTGATACCATTTGAAATAGAATCATCTGGACGTGCACGAAAGTGGATAGCTAATCAAATGCATCTTCTACAGGTTCGTTATCTTGGGTGATAAATTTACAATTATCCTATTTTGTGGGGTATATGCAGGCCGCTTTTTCTCGCCATGGTCCGCTAAGACAACACACGACGAAATTCTTCTGGAAGCAGCGATGTTTTCTTCTGAGCCATTTATTGCTTATTGTTTGTTCTTTTGAATTGGTTTTCCAAGCACTACTTATTGAATGCATATGCTCTATAGACAAACAAGGAATCACGCAAAGAGAGAAACTGAAAACATTGGGTTCGTTCGCAGTGCGAACGTGCGCCTATATTAGGAGCGCTTTATACATCCGAATATTACAGTTGTCTAAATAGCGCCAGCATATGGGTGGCAGAGTCTTCAAATCAGCCTTGTGTAGACTTGACCGGATATTCTGCCTGTTGAAGTTATACTGTGGTTATGCTGACGCTATACCATTCGACTGCATTAAATTAGTCATATGAAGTGTGCTCGATGTCTAATCGCGGCCGGCCTGCTGGAATTCCCGCTATGTCGTACCCCTTAGTCTGTGGTTACAACTGGAAGCTCTTTCGTTATTCTCTACGTAATCCAAAACGGGTTCTGCCTGCACGGTGTATCTTTTGATTTCAAATCCTCATGATTACGATCATGATTACGAGAAATCTTTGGGCGCAGTTTTAGCTGGAGTGGGGTAGGAAGCGAAGTACTAGTTCGCGCTTCTTTTCCGGCTACATATTCCCATCGAGGTTATTAACCCTTAACGCGCGTTTCATACTTAGCTAATCAGTCGCCTTGCGTTTCGCGCAGATCTCGAGTTCGTATCGACGCCGATCTGGCGATCGCAGTCGTTCGAGCGAATCTGGGTGCACGATTAGCGCATCTGAAAAAAAAATAATAGAATTGAACGCCCTTCTTGAGCGCTCGACCCTTACAAGGGAGGTCGTTCAGGCCGTGGTGAGCTTTTTCAAAACGATTTGTTGCATGTTGTAGGGGTCCATACAAGGACCACACAGATGGGGTTCATTTTTGCTAAACGCTATTGGGAATGCCAAAAAAGGAATAAAAACAAATCGCTCAAAATACGCGCAAGTTTTATCATCTCATTCGCATCTGTTTCAGCTGTAAAGCAGAATACATAGAGTTTATAAAGTGTTCCTCAACTAGACATGAAAAACAATATTGAATAAGGTCGAAATTGAAGTGCTTTACTTTGCATACAGTGAGGTATACTGCAGTTTCTTCAGGGGTTTATGCAGCATCCCTTCGCGCTCGCAGTGGCCATTTAGCGCCACGCTGGCCCCAGATCGCGTCGGCGCCATAAATAATTGTCAGTGAACAGGCGAACTTCTCCTCTTGAGTATGCCTCTATGACATACAAAACATAGAAACTTTTACATTTCTTGCACATCTCAACATTCAGTAGGTGTTACAAGGACGCAACCTGATGGCTCCGGAGTTCAGTAAACGAGCATCCATGATACTTTTCCTTTTACCGTCTTCGACAATTTCGACAAAGAACTCGTTACACCTGCCCGGAAAAAAAAAATCTTGTTTCTCCCATATCAAAGGTATTAGTGGTGTGCAGTGTATGTGCCTCACCTTTCTTGTGTAGTTGTTAATTCTCGTCTGCATACTAACAAATGAGAAGCCCTCCTAACGAATGTTGAATAATGACCTCTTTTAAGGAGGGAGGGGCCAGAGGGCGGACTGTTAGCATAGCTGGAGACATGCAGGCATCATAACACAAAAACTCGGAAAAATTTTTTCCGGCGTAACTCTATACGTAGGGATAGTTCATGGTCCTGATCACGGTTCTGACACTTATTTTTGGCACGGAGGCCATCTGGGACCAGTATGGCACTAAATAAGCCCCGCCGCGCGCAGACTGACAATTGATTTGCTTAGTACGAGAAAGGCCTTTTGCACCAAATTGGCGACACATTGCGCCATATTTAAAAATGAGTGTCATGTTTATGATCAGCATCGGATAACCGCCGTAACCCAAGTTTCATGGAGAATCTTCGCTAGTATTTCGCGAGCTAATAATTGTAAGTGGGCCGTTCGTGAACGTTTCCGCATGGAAATGCTGTCTTGTAATGCGTATATCGGTATACACATTATTGGCACTTCAGGAATACAAGATGCAAGAAATCTGAAAAATGCAAGAAAGTTGCCGCCAAAGGGATCCGATCCATAAACCCCATGATTGAGAGCCCGTCACGCTACCATTACCATCTGCCAACTGCGACATGGGAAATGTAGGACCTGTTGAAGAGAAATGCGCAGATGACTGGAAAGCTCCAATGCAGCTCACCACATGCCAAGTAAAGCATTTGGATTTTGACCTTATTTTGCGCTGTTTTTCATGCCTACTCAAAGGATACCCCACATACCATACCCTGTCAACGCTACAGCTAGAACAGAGGCGAATAAGGTGGTTTAAAAAGTCCATTCTTTTCGAATTATTTTGACCTTTTTTTGACATTCCCAGTACCGTTTAGCAAAAATGAACCCCATCGCTGTGGTCCTCGCATGGACCCCTACAACATGCAACAAACCGTTTTGAAAAAGCTCACCACGGCCTGAACGACCTCCCTTGTAAGGGACGCGACGACCATATTGGGAGCAGCGTAATATCGCTCCTACACTCACTCAAACTTACTTAGTGCTAAATGTCTAGTCTGGTTCATGGTTCTCCATGGAATACTGAAACGGGTTCTGCCTTGCACGGCGTTTTGTTATCGTTTGATTCCGATTCCTCACGAGTATGTGAAACCTTTGGGCGCAGTTCTAGCTGGAGGGGTAGGAGACGGCGTGACTAGGTCGCGCTCTTTTCTGCTCGCATGCATATTTCCGCCGAAATATTGGTACCTACCCTCCCAAGAGTGCGTTCATACTTCGCGAGGAGTCACTCGAGCGATAAAGCTCAGACAAGGCCAGGGTGGGTGCAGTCTAGAATCATTGCGTGTCCACCCCCTCCTCCCCCCCCCATCCCTACAACTACTCCAATGCCAGCCTTTGTCTGATGTCTTTGCCAAGCCTCCATTTCAGGTGTGCCCAAGCGCAGCCTTACCCGATAACGAGATCATGGATTGGTGTCAGATCATTCGCAAGAACCATGTTGACATCGTCCAAGTGGTGAGATCATATCCCACTTCTTTATGGATTATATTTTTACACAGGCTCATTGATTCTAACAATGCATGCATGTAATACGAAAATCATTGTTAGAATCAATGAGCCTTGTACAGCCTTGATAGCTTGGAGCTATGTCTTTTTTTACCGGAAGCTTGGTGGGGTCAAGTAAACAACGTACCTACCGCTGTAAATCTCTGACATAAAAGGTGGAACTTTTCTTGTTCTCCGTTTTAGAGGGTATTTGAGCCAGGGCACAATGCGCGTTGAGATTCTTCAACAGGGAGATGGAAGTAGAGGTC
>MU936419.1:0-11231 GCA_036418165.1 Cooperia oncophora
TACGGACACTTTAATTTTAGCTGTGGTGCCATTTGACTCCGATTTGCATCCACATCACTCTCCTACGGAATTCACTATGGAAATCCATACAAGGGACGTTTCGCGCTATCCTGCCGTCAGATTGTGTCAGCGCCAGAAATGAGTGTCAGAATCGTGTTCAGGACCATCAATAACCCCTATAGACGAAGAATCGCTCAAAAAAATTTTTTCGACATTTTTGGGTGTGTGTATCTCTCTACGCTACGTCATCTTTACGTCACCGCCCTTGGCAAGGTGTAGGGACTTCGGTCATAATCGTCGACCAAATGGGCCGCCTTAACCAAAGACGGTCGGAAAAATTTTTTTTTTTTTGAGCGATTCTTCGTCTATAGGGGTTATTGATGGTCCTGAACACGATTCTGACACTCATTTCTGGCGCTGACACAATCTGACGGCAGGATAGCGCGAATAAAGTCCGTATGTTTCAGTAGTGAATTCCGTAGAGGAGTGATGTGGATGCAAATCGGAGTCAAATGGCACCACAGCTAAAATTAAGTACCAAATTGATAATCTCATCACTTACTTACACGTAAAAATCAGTTTTCGGCAGCAGCCTTGCCTAATTGTAGGAGAAAACTGTAATAGTGTTTATAATACCGAGTCGCGGATCCTACAGGTAAGAATTTGCCCATAAATGGCAAATATCCATGTTATCCTCATGCAGAGACATTTATGGAGGCGAGGGTAGCAAAACTAAAAAAATGCAAAAATTGGCACGCCGAGGGGAGTCGAACCATCAACACCTACCCTAACGTTCCGATTGAGAATCCTCCACGCTATCCACTAGGCCATCCGATCGTTGTAGCTGAACACCGCTCCCATCATTGAAGAAACCATCCCGACAAGCCGCCCAGAGGCGTTCGCTCTTCAATCACGTGCCGCAAATAAGACCCCATTCGCGACTACTTTCCTCCTCGATACCTATAGTGCCTTTATAAGGACCCACTACTCAGCCACTGGTCAAAGTTGGAAGTGATTTGGAGCCCATAGAAGCTCAAAACCAGCCCGTTTCCTTACATTTCTTCTTCACTCCTTTTTTGGTATTCAAAGAGCCATTTAGGAAAAATGAACGTCAGTTTGGTAGTCCATGAACGTGCCCCTACACAATGCAAAAAACCGTTTTCAAAAAGCGCGCCATATCCTGAACGACCTCCCTGGTTAAGACTTGTGGAATACCCCCTTTTCGCGCCACCCCTAGAGCAAGGATAACCAATGCCCTGAGCGATGTTCAGGGATTCTCTTTTCAACTCCCTATCAGACGAAACCTTACTGGCGACCCTGAACATGTTGCTTACTACAGCTTGCTTGGTTTTAATCGGGTGAGCCGAGGAATAATGAACCAAAATGTTCTTACTGCTCGGCTTTCGATACCATTTGGTCCTGACTGCCCCACTTAGTAGCTGGACTTGAACATTTTGCCCCCCAACGCCACCCACCTAACAACGAACGCAGCCATTTTCTTGACGGCGTTTTTCTCCCGTGTAAATTTGATGTTATTCGACTGCTCATTTAATAGATCGAAACAGGCATCCATTTCGCTTTGAGTTGAACATATAATGAGACAGTCATCGATGTATCGATGGTATAGAATTGGTCTGCGGTCTAGCACGGGTTCCTCGACTTTGGACATGAATACTATGGCTAAGACAGGGGCTAGCCGCTGTCCCATAGCAAGGCCTCTCAGCTGTTTGTAATAATCACCCGCCCATCTGAAAATAGAGCATGCTAGGCACTCCTTTAAGACTGTCATTACTTGTGAGATCGTGAACCCATAAAGATTGAGGGAGGATTCGTGCTCACGAAGCAACTCGTAAAGTGGCCTCCATGCCGCGTCATCGATGACATTTGATATATACGAAGATGTCACGTCAAATGATTCTATGATGCTATCTCCTCGAGGGTTGACACTGGTAAGTTTATCTAGTAGCGTGCTCGTATTCGTTAAGTGGGCGGCAGTACTGAAGTAAGGCTGTCCAAGGATCACAGTGATAGGAACCATGGATAATTTTGTCAGTTAGGTCCCCCAATGTTTGCTCAATTATGGGTGGGACTTTGATGTGGCCAGCGATCAATTCGAACCGAAATCAGACAAAGCAAGCTTGTGGGTCTTAATCAGTAAGTACAACACAGGACAGATCGGCAGGTCATACTTGAGCCGATTGATTGTGGTGTTCGGTATGCCTGCCACCTTCGCCACACTACACCAAGTCCTGTTAAGTTTACGATAACACGAATACGAGCATGCTACTAGATAAACACTTACCAGTGTCAACCCTCGAGGAGATAGCATCATTAGACACCATTTGACAGTGACGATTCTTCGTATATTCAATTGTATTTCGAATGGACGCGGGCACTGGAAGGCCATTTACGGTTGCTTCGTTGAGCACGAATCCTTCCCTCAAACTTTATGGGGTTCACGATCTCACAAGTAATGACAGTCTTAAAGGAGTGCCTAGCATGCTCTATTTTCAGATGGGCGGGTGATTATTACAAACAGCTGAGAGGCCTTGCTATGGGACAGCGGCTAGCCCCTGTCTTAGCCATAGTATTCATGTCCAAAGTCGAGGAACCCGTGCTAGACCGCAGACCAATTCTATACCATCGATACATCGATGACTGTCTCATTATCATGTTCAACTCAAAGCGAATCATGGGATTAGCGCTGTTTGTCGGACCTCATTTAAATGAAGCAAGTCCAATAACATCAACTCACACGGGGAGAAACCCGTCATAGAAATTGGCCTGCACGTTCCTCAATGTTCAAGTCTAGCTACTAAGTGGGGCAGTCAGGACCAAATGGTATCGAAAGCCGAGCAGTAAGAACATTTTGGTTCATTATTCCTCGGCTCACCCGATTAAAACCAAGCAAGCTGTAGTAAGCAACATGTTCAGGGTCGCCAGTAAGGTTTCGTCTGATAGGGAGTTGAGAAGAGAATCCCTGAACATCGCTCAGGGCATTGCCTTATCCAATGGGTAATCCTTATCTGGCCCTGGAGCGGTTGGCGCGAAGGGGTATTCCACAAGTCTTTAGAAAAACAGCATCAATAGATGCCTAATAAAAGTTGTTTTTTGCCTGGCATTCATTTCCGATCAAGTGAGTAAGGCAGTTCGATCACTACAACACAGGTGTGATCTGCAAAACGAAGTTAGGATTGTGGAAATACCCCCATCTAACCTTCAACGTCTTCTGGTTCGCAACCGCCTGTACGACACATTGTGTGACACTCCAGAATGTGTCGTTTGCCCCTTTGGCAAGCAGGGTGATTGCATGAAGTCTGCAGTCATCTACTTGATACACTGCCAAAGCTGTGGCAGCGAGTATATAGGGGAAACAGGACGTCCTCTCCGTGTGCGGGTCAAAGAACATCTGGAGGGACTTAGTAGGTCGCGAAGCCCTATACCCCGCTTGGAGCCCATCGGGTTCAACATCATGAAGGCACGACATTCGACGTGTCGGTGACCATATTAGCGCAGGAGGCCGAGATCACAGCGCGTAAGACATTGGAGGCATTCTGGATTACGGCAAAGGACCCTCAGATGAATAGAAAGCGTGAGCTGGCGCCCTTCCTCGACCTTTCTCGACCTTTGCAAGTTTTGATCTACCGTGAGGTCGAGGAGGGTGAATAGTACTGGTTACTTCTCGATTAAGTGTTCCTCAGGGTGGTCGACCCCGCATAGCGGCGGCTGATCAGGTGAGCCATAATACTATTGATTGATATCGTTGGGTGCTTTACTAGTCTAGGGAAATTGTCTTGAGATTGTTTAGGCGCTTGAGCGGGCAAGTTACATCTGTTTTTTGTCCATTTCAGGCTCAGACGAAGGCGAAGACGCCGAAACGTAGGCCTAATAAAGCCATCCAATCTTGTGGAGATAGATGCGGTCGCAACTGCGTATTTGGTGACGCGCGTGACAGTAGGAATTGAGAAATAAGGCTGTGTTCATACTTTGCGGCAGCGTCTACTAGCGTTCCGAGCGTCCGACAGCGTCAGCGACTGGGAAAGTATAGATATCGATCCAGCGTCTGTCAACGTCTGCCAGCGTCCACTTGCGTACCCGAGGGCGTGGAAAGTATAGATATCGATCCAGCGTTTACCAGCGCGTGCCAGCGTGGCCAGCGTCTGGTTCAGAGCATGGCGTGATAGTAGAGTACCCCTATCGCGCCATACTCTCCTCTCCTGGACGCTGGTAGACGCTGGCGCACGCTAGCAGATGCTGGCAGACGCTAGATCGATAACTATACTTCCCAGGCCATCTAGGCGCTGGTGGACGTTGGCAGACGCAGCAGATCGATATCTGTACTTTCTCGGTCACTGACGCTGCCGGACGCTCGAAACTCTAGTGAACACTTTCGCGAAGTATGAACCCAGCGTAATGGTTCTAGAGATCGCCATCAATTAGAACCTCTCCAACCCAGGGATACGGAGTGTGTGAGCCCTTGAGCCCAAGCATTACGATGCGAGGCAGTCTGACGTCCGCGTTGCTATCGCCGACGCCAGGCTTTCCTACAGGATTGTCTCTTCAGCTTGTGACGCAAGCGCCGTGTTTCGCTTCATGCAGCTGTTGCTTATGCAGACGATATCGAGTTCAGAGTGTCCGAATACCACGGAAGCGTTCCTCACATGAGAAAATTTCCGATAGAAGCGTAACCAAAAAAGGAAGTCATCCACTCCAAGAAAATAACCTACCCGAAGCAGGTGTGGTCAAACGATAGGAGCCTTTTTTTTCGGTGACAAAGTTCAACGTACATTTCCACGCTGTTCAGCAGAGTGAGACATTCTTCTGTCTTCCTCCGAAAGTCAGCGTCGAGAGATGCTCGGGCCTCTTGTTCCACTTTCAGAGACATTTGTAACTAAAAGATGGCCTTCATAAAGTAACATAATTTATGTTACGGAAAAAAGTAAATCATTCTGTGGAATCTTCCGATGGGTATTATTCACCCTGTACTGCCCCAATCTTACGAAAACAGGCAACCGTTGGCAGAATTGGCTAAAACCTTGTTCCCTAGGATATTTTGACCTCCTAAACATGAATATCATATCCGCGCGGCACGAAACCCTGGCGCCGGCGCCAAAATACCTAAATCACCAAATTTGCTGAAAACTTGTTCCCAGGGGTAGTCTGACCTCCTGAACACGAATATCACATCCGCTCAGCCCGAAACCTCCTGGCGCCCGCGCTACAGGCGCTGGCGCCAAAATACCCAAATCACCGGCGCCTGTGGCGCGGGCGCCAGGAAGTTTCGGGCTAAGCGAATGTGATATTCGTATTCAGGAGGTCAAACTACCCCAGGAGACAATTTGAGCCAAATCTGTGCACGGAGAAAAAAGTCGGTCAAAATCTGGCACAATTCTGGATGGTTGGGGCAGTAAAGGGTGAATAGTGCCTCCCGATGTAACCTTCTTTATTGATGCATATCCGTTTACGTTTGCACGAATGATCGTAGGCTCCTAAAGCTCATCGATCAGAAGGATCGGTGATTCCTAGCTCTCCTAAAAGGCCGCGGGGGGGTGGAATCGACCCTATCGATAGGTGTGTATTGCTTTTTGTTACCCAAGACCCGATTCTCGAAGGTTGCAGACAGACGTCGAAACTCCAATGTCTCACTCCGGTAGTCAATCTAATGCTGCTGCGAAAAATTTCCGGAAAATACGCCCTTCTCCACTGATGTCGACCTCAGCTACTCCCTCCCACCTCCCCGCTTACCCATCCTGCCTATAATCTTGCCAATTTTTGCAAGCTTCCTACCACTTTTACCGGAATTTACCAAAAATTTTCCAGTGTTTCCTCAGAGTTTTGCCGCCGAACGGGACGATGTGTGGTCAGAGGGGGGGGAGGTCGTCACCAACCAACTACATTGTGCGACTCCCTCCATCCAACAATCAACCCTCCCTCCTCCCCCCGCTGCGGTTCCCAACGTAGGACGTCCCCTTCAGTAATACAGAATTGTCACATCGTAATACTTGTTGTCGCTGTCAATCGAGGCCATTTCAGAAGGGGCGGAATGAGCTTCTGACTTGCAGACCAATGGTGGAATGTGTCGGGAAGAAAACAACCAGGGGTAGAAAATGCTACACGCGTGCTCATTCCATGCCCCCCTCTCGGCACCGCCTCGACTGGATGCTACAATTAAACTGCGGCTGATTTTGCACTCTCACCCATCAATCAATGATGAAGCCCGCATTCGTTGCGTGCTATACAACTTCTTTGTTATCAGTACAAGTTGCTTTAGCGTTTTGCGTTGTCATCTGAAGTCATTGTTCATTACTGATAAGGTCCCGAGGCCTTTTCTTGAAATCGGGGGACGAACTTGGAAATGGTGATGGGATAGAATGCCTATCAGCAATGAAATGGATAATTGGATTAAAAACCCGAAGGCAAAAGGCACAATAAATCGTTATGACGTAAGTTGTGACGTAGGAACCATGCGCCTAGTAGGATGCAACTCGGCGCCCATAAGCACGCGCTGCGGGCACCTTTCTCTAGGAAGGTACACTTCTTATCCCTGAGCTGGTAGGCGTGGCATTTGAACATGGCACGGAATTGGTTACTCGTGGAATATTCCAGTCTGGGACAACTGTCATCTTGTTCTGTGTTGGACAGAGACACGACAACAATTGTGTCAAGATGAAAATATCTCACCAGAAGCATAGACACCTTCAGGTTAAAGGCACATTCCGCGATAAAATAAGGCTATGACCTCTCAAATGTGTCGGACGATCCGGAAGGCGATTTTTGAGGCTGCGCTACTTTCAAAATGTGAAAAACGGCAAGAACTCCGCTAGAAGCTGACTAATTAGGCCCATGCCGACCCTCACCGGCTGCTAGCTACTAGCTAGTAGCCACTATGTTATCTTTCTCTATAACATTTCGGACTGCTTTTTCTGCTGCTTTTCTCCGCTAATCAGATACTTAGCACTTTTTTGTGCCTATTTGAGTTCCGTTTCCCGCAATTTGCGGTCGCGAACTGTGCCTTTAAGTTGAAGTATGCAACCACGCCTACCGGATCTCAGGGATCTCGAGTATACTCTTGCGGCGCCCTATTAAAGGCAAGGTCCACTATCATTTGCCACCACAGATAGTGGATTAAGAGTTCGCATAGCTCGGATGTAAAGGAAAAATGGTAAAAACATGACAACTACCCTAGATGGAACCCCATTTCGATCCCCGTTTGTATGTGCCCAGTTAATTGTATCTCCAACACTACGCCCTCATCTGCCCAGCTGGTTCCCCGATAAGAACTCTACGACCCTACGAGTGACGATTTTCATGCTTTTTCGTCCTGCAGCACTGAAATGCGGGCCTTGAGGGCGGAGTCTGGAGGCGGAGTCACTGGAAAAAAGGAGGCGTCACTGAACCTATATTGCGCTACAGCGCCCCTCCCTTGCAATTTTTTGCCGCGAAACCGGTACAAGGTTGTTCGTCGTGGACCACACTACCCACCCCACGCACTATTTTCAGCTTTATACTGAACGCGGACCGTGCTCTATGCTACAATATACTGACCCAGATGCCCACTGCGCTCGCCCTCCCACAAATGTACAACCGATTGCGAATTGGTTGATATGAAGCGCATGCTGTGCTGCATGACATATATGAGTACTACATACAGCCTCATCTACCGTAACGGTTGTTGCACGCCGCCAACGGGAAATTTGTCCGAAATTACTCCTTGAATCATTTCTTCGCAGGTTTTCGACTGTTTCACTTCGTTTTTTCGCCATTTTCCCCACTATACAGCGCCCTGCTAGCATTTCAGGCCGACCATATTACCTTGCCCTATGAATTCAAGGGGACCAGCTGATATACAAATAAGTGTCCTGGTGTTTTTAGACGAATCTAAAACCGTTTGCCGTCCCCGGGGGAGGGGGTAGAAGGGTTGGTTGGCCCGGGTCGGAGCCGATACCAGGTTTGACCCGTGCCCTGCGCACCTGGTACGCCTGCCACTTGCCGCTACACCACCGCCGCCACCAGCACACCACCATCATCACCACCACCACCAAAGAAATACACAAAAATGCTTCAGAAAAGGGTAAACACTCCTGTACTTGAATTTCCAATCAGTCTATAACTGAAAGCAAAAAGGGGTGTTTTTGAATGTTCGGTTGCGAAAGGAACCATGGCTCCGAAAGCTCATATGAAAGAGAAGCAATTCAGTATAGTAAAGAAGAGGTTGACACAGGAATTCGCAAACGCTTCATGCTCGCAACAAGGTGCTAAGAGACGGGCCTTCTGCCCTTCGTTATGAGCTGCGCTTGATCCTCATTTCATATCATTAAGTACCTTCTGGAAATAGAGTTCAGCGTGAAGGAAGCTTCAGACGATTAATTGGGATAGGTACACTCAATCAGCATCTGAATGTGTTAGGGAAACATTCAAATGAAAGGGATAAAAGCCTTAGCCATTTGACAAGGATCAGCCCCTATTCGGAATGCGCCACGCATTCGAATTCCACTCAGAATTGAAGTCGGCTTTGAGTATTCCCAATGATGCATCATGCATTGTTCTCTTCCAACCAAGTTGGGGACTAATTTGGGAACTGGAACGATCGGTTAACCTGGGCGAGATTCCCTCCGGAATTCAATCCACGGACCATGATCTGACGGTGGAAGCGGCGTCGCTTGTCACTACCTTGTGCACCGCATAATAATTGAAAATCAGAAATAAAAAATAGTTGCTAAAGAATACCAAGACTGAATATTAACAAGCAAGTCAAACTTAACAGCTCACACTTTCAATGGCCTCCTCCTTCTCAACGGCAACAGCCTCTGCTTCATCGAGTCTTCCGGACAGGTCCCCAATCTCGTCGAGGAGCCTTCTTTCTTCAGTTTTGGAACTGGAAATACACAAATACAAAGGAGTGCTAGCACGAATCCGCAAAATCTTGGGCAAAAGGTATTTGCTTGAGCCGGACCTTACGCTTTCCAAGCGGTGTGGACTCAAATCTCGGAATATGGGAGGGCGTGGTGCTACTGAACCTGACACAGGGGATGCTTTTCCTCAGATATTCCAACAGCTGTCATCATGTCTTATGCAAGAAAAAAATATGATTACATCTGTCTCAAAATGGATATACCCCATCAAAGAGCGACCGCTTTTAGGTGAAGTACACAGCCAAGCATTCCCTACCCCCGCTATACAGAGTATACCTTCTGTTACACATAAAAGGTCGAGTTTATTTCAATTACGCTGGAGTTTTCTGAATTGGTGAAAGACAAAAAAGAGCAGCTTGCAAATAGTCTTCAACGTTCCTTCGTCTATTTCGACCAGAATAAGATTCGAAGAAAAAATATATACGAAACATGAATGGGCTAAATAGAAACGCTCTGTGGCCTCGTGAGCTGAGGGGACATGTCAGGGACATGCACCGGGGAACGGGTGAGTAGCCTATGTGATGCCTTTCCGTCTGCCTCCTCTCAGCGAGACAGCCTGACATGCTTTAATATAACTCAGCCATATCGAAGACAGTACGATCACACAATCTTGGTGTGCGGTGACTATCGCCCCCAGTCTGTTCGAAGCGTAGGGGGGTTTCACGCGTCTAACATGCGCAGGAATGGAGATACAGGACCGTGAAACACGCTAATTCCTCCATGCTCCGCCCAATGCCTTTTGCGGCGCAGACTCCCGTTTATGCTAACAGCCGTCCGCGCGCGCGTGTCGCGCGCAGCGCTCTTGGCACTTTGCCGTCCTGCAATTGCGCTTTGGAATACAAGTAAAACGCAATTTCCTGATGCGGATAACATTTGAGGTGTTGCTCATGCTGCAAAGTCCGAATAGAAGGTGATGAAGATGACAAAGGCTAGAAATGAAGAACAACGAATGTAGATGTAAATAAAACAAAATTGAAAAAACTAAGGAAACAAATTAATTAAAATCGCGTGTAAATTTCTGCAATTCGGCGCGATTCCGGCTCTCAAGCTATAAACATACTTTGAACTAACGAGTGGGACGCCTAGGCCATTTTTATTTTCCATGTTTTGTGGGGATCTGTGGCCTCCGAGGGATACTGCAGACATATATTGCACAGTGGCTCTTGAGTTCTGGCACTCGTCATCATCTTCGGTTCTTTTTTGTAGCGCCTCAAATGTTATCCGCACCAGGAAATTGCGTTTTGATTGTGTTCTAAAGCGCAATTACAGGACTTGAGAGCGCAGCGCGCGACACGCGTTGCTCGGACGGCTGTTAGCGTAAACGGGAGTCTGTGCCGCAAAAGGGATTGGACGCGGAGGCATATAGGAATTAGCGTGTTTCACGGTCCTGTATCTCCATTCCTGAGCATGCTAGGACGGTGAGACCGCTACGCTTCGACAGCTGGGGAACTGATAGTCAGGCACACCTAAACTATGTGTGATCATACCATGATCGTCTCTGAAGCATGTCACCACCACTTAGCCAATGTCAGATTATGTCACGCCACTTCGACATCAACGTGACTTTGTTTCATCTTAATAAGACGTGGGTAACCCTCGTTTCGCATCCCTTACTGGGGAACAGTCTTATTATTATTACTAATATTATTACTATTGTTATTGTTCCTATCATTATTATTATTATTATTATTATTATTATTATTATTATTATTATTATTATTATTATTATTATTATTATTATTATTATTATTATTATTATTATTATTATTATATTATTATTATTATTATTATATTACTTATTATTATAGCAGCTGTAAACAGCCAACGCATACTTGTTCACTGTTCGTTCTGTAATGCGTGCAAACTTCGAGATATACGCCTTTCACAATCTGAACAACTACTGCCGGCGCCACCCAAGCTGGTGACAGCTGATTCAAAGAATCCCCATCGAATACTCGGCACGTCACAGGTCAGCAACTGTAATTGATTAGTCCTGGTGAGCGTTTTTTTTTTTGACGGGAGAGGGGATCACGCAGCTCGCCGTTCTTCAACTCTCTCCTCGACGAGATGCCGTCACAGGGTGCTAATTCAGTGAGGAGATGCAATTAACGCAGAAAAGCGCGAAGGAGTACTTGTAAAGCAGTGGATGGAGATTTCGTATATGCACAGGAGGGAAGGAACTTTTGGGTGGGTGAACCGATTTCTTTTCGCAACCGGATACAATCAAAAGCCGTGCTTTTCAACGAAATTTCCAGTGGGTATATGCACTTTACCTTTCTATTCGAATATGATCAATTTTCGAAATATGTGGAAATCCTT
>MU936448.1:0-11434 GCA_036418165.1 Cooperia oncophora
CAGCACCGTCTTTGCCGGTAATGTAACGACTCAATCAGACCATACGGCCACTGTCCTCGTGGGAGTTTATCGTCTGCGATAATGACGATATCTCCCACCTGCGGTGTTATTGCAGAGGACTTGGGTTGCCGTATACGGAGTTGTTGACGTTCTCGTAGCGCAGAGAGGTAGTCGGAGTGCCATACTTCCCAAAACGCGTCGAGAAGTCGAAGCATCTCCTTGTACCACTCTACGAGATGGTAGGAAGCGTCAAAAACTGGGTCTGGGTTGGACGGTAACGGTGGAACTTGAAGGTTTATAGCCGGTGAAATGAAGTCTATTGGCCTCAAAACGTAAGCGAACACGTCTTTCTCCCGATAGGGTGTTATAGGACGGGAATTAAGTGTCGCTTCGATTTCAGGCACAATAGTTTGCAGTTGACTAAGCGACAAAACAACACGACCTACGGTCTTTTTGTAGGCCGACTTGAAAAGCGCGACTAGACGTTCATAAAACCCTCCTTTCCAAGGGGAAAGAGGGGTTATGAACTTCCAGTTAATTTTATGCTTTACGCAGTAATTAGATATTGGCTCCCAAGCTTTGGGGGAGTAAAGCACTGATGTTATAGCGCTTTCTGCGGCATGAAAGGTGGTTGAATTGTCGCTATATACGACACTTGGAGCACCTCTACGCGCGATGAACCTACGAAACGCAAGTAAAAACTCTTGCGTGGTGTTATCCAGTACAACTTCTAAGTGTACTGCACGCGTAGACATACATGTAAAAAGACATATCCACACCTTGTTGGAGGTCCTATGGGCATCGCCTGCGGTAATTGGGCCGAGATAGTCTACGCCGATGTTCTGGAAAGGTCGAAACCTTCCCGTACGTTCTGGCGGTAACTGCGGCATGTTAGGATACCGATAGGGATGACCATTGACCTTCCTACAGGTAACGCAACTACGCAACGTTTGAGTGACGCAATGGCGAGTAGATGGAATGAAGAAAACGTTTGCGTAAGTTGGCTACGGTGTGGTAAACTCCCGAATGGTGGTTTAAATGGTGATAATGAAGTATTATAACTTGCGTTAACGGATGCGTAGGTACTAAAAGTATAGGTGCAGAATGTAATGGACCTATACGCGCCGGACAACGAATTAGATGGTTTTGTGCTCGCTTAGGATGGTATTTTGCGAGCTGTGGCCGCTTGAGAAACGACTCACTCTCGCGGTAATGCGCGAGAATGAGCTTGAATCTCTGCGGAATCGATGTCCAAGGCGTGTATAGTACCTGACGACGTAACTAAACCTACGGCTGGCAATTTTAGGTCGATAATATCGCGTGTACCTTGCGATACACGGTCAAAAATCAACCTACGTAGGAACTTAAGTACGTAAACTGTTATACGAGCAAGTTTTAAATACTTATTGGTGACTGTAAACGGTAACACCGATTTAAACTCACCTTCTGACTCGTTGATTGCATGCGCGTTCAAGTATTCGCACTCTACGTCATCGTAACCTTGCGGTGGAATTCGAAAATTGACGTTAGCATTGGGCCATTGACTAGGTGGAAGTTGCAAAAAATGAGGTCCAGTCCACCAGATGTGATTTTTAGCTTCCTTCGTTGCCAGACCGCGAGTAGCACAGTCGGCAGGATTGTCCTCGGAAGCTACGTAGTGGAAACTGACTGGAATATTCTGAGCCTCAAGTTCTGCAACAATACGTTTAATGGCTTGAACACGATTTTGAACAAAAACCTTAAGGGGTTTTTCGGAGTGTATCCAATGTAACGCTATTAGCGAGTCTGAAAATACGTGAACGGCTGCAATAGGTAACTGCAGATGTTTAACAAGATACTGCGCTAAGCGAATGCTAATGAAGAGCTGCTAAGAGTTCTGAGCGTGGTATGGTAACTGGTTTGGGATGGTTGAGATGCGATTTTGCCATAAGCAGGCACGAATGCACTGCGTCTGGCAAACGACAAACCAGATAGCCACAACACGCGTAGAGACGCTTAGAAGCATCTCCAAATACGCACAGCTCTAAGCTGCTAGGTTTACGATGTGATGGCATGACTAAACGTGGAATAAGCGGTAACGGATGTTTTAGGTCAGCTAAGAGCTGACTCCACTGATCTAACTGCGACTTGTCTAAGGGAGTGTCCCAACCCATTTCCTGCAACCAGAGATCCTTGAATAAAGATCTTAACTGGAGCTAGAAATGGGGTGAGCAATCCCAAGGGGTCGAAGGTAGACGCAAGTGCGCGTAACGCTGTACGTTTAGAATTAACCGAGACCTGCGCTGTTTTGACGCAAATGTCTAAGGTGTCTTTGCTATAATGCCAACGAATACCTAATAGAGTAGCATTAGATGGATTGATAGCGCGATCTTGTTGCGTGATAGAGGAGTTGACCGTAGTAGAATTGCACAGGAACTCTCTCAAGTTCATGTGCATCCTACTAAAGATGGACTTGGCGAGCTGGTATTTAACAAGTGCATCTTCACGCGTTGTGCGCCTAAGATGACATTGTCCACGTAGGTGTTACGAGAAATCTCGTCACCTACGGGCGACGCTTCACGCTGAAGATACAACTTGATAGCGGCAGCGAGTAAGAAATGGTGACGCGTTGACCCCGAAACGGTATGCGAGTGAAGCGTAATATACGTAAGTTAGCAGGAGATGGTGGTTTTGACGGATCCTTAAGCCAGAGAAAACGAGTAGCATCGCGCTGCGAACGCTGGAGTCTGACCTGATGGAAAGCCTTCTCCACGTCCGCTACGAGGAGAAACGGATGCAGGCGTGCGCGAAGAAGAATGCCTACCAATTCTGGCAAAAGCGAAGGACCTTGATGGAGACAGTCATTAAGACTGTACGCGTCCTTACGCTTCGAGGAGGCATCAAAGACGATACGCAACTTGGTCGTAGAGGAGGACTCCTTATAGACCGCCTGATGAGGGATGTAGTAAATGCGCGGATCATCGAAGGCGTACTTCTGCGACGTCCTCTACGAAGCCTGCTGAGACGTGATCCTCGATCGCCTTGACATACTGCTGCCAAACCGCAGGGGTTTGGCTCAACCGCTGGTACTGGTTGAAGAAGGCGACAATACGCTAGCTGCTTGTTATCATCTAGGCGTGGATGACCTGCTTTCCAAGGAAAGCGCACGTAAAGGATACCGTCGACGAACTCTGCTGTATCGTTGAACTCTTGTATAATACGCTGTTCGAGTTGACTATCTACGGCGGGATCATGGTCGTCGTCGATGCCAAGAGCATCGAGCGACCAAAGACGACTTACTACGCTGTCGTCGTGCTCGGAGACTGCGACGTCGCGGACGGTGTTTGCGCTTTGCGATAGCCAGACAGAAAAACCGAATTCCCGGAGACGACGGTTCCGAATCGAGTATGACACAACACCATGCCCGAAGGCAGGTGAATGGGTCTCTCGTGTGAGAGAACATCCCAAAAGTGGTCAATACCGATAAGGATGTCGGGAACGATGGACCGAGACGAGCACAAAGGCATTGGCAATCCACGACTGCGTATGAAGTCCGCATCCTCTTCCGACAAGCGCGGTGGATGTTGCGCTAAGGTGACCGTTTGTTTGGCAATGAGCTCAACTATGAGCTCATCACCCTGCAAATCGAGAAGCGTAACCTGTACGACACCGGAGACTTCTGTGACGGACTGACCGCCAAACGCGATGAACGTACGAGGACGAGAACTATGTATTTTGAGGCCTAAGCGCTGTGCTGCACTTAGCGTTATGAAACTTTTCTGCGCTCCGGAGTCGAGAAACAAGATGACTTCCTCGACTCGTGCGGAGCTGCAGTTAAGGGTTTTACCCCTTACGAGCATAAGTGAAGCATAGCGCGAAGGACTGACATGACTTAGCCGATGGACTGGCACTACGATGTGGATATAACATATCCGCTTCATCATCAGACTCGTAAGCCTGATTCTGCTGCGGATATGGCGACGAACGACCTGAGCGACCTCGATGATAGCTGATGTAGTCCCGTTCGGGGGAACGAAACGAGACACGCTGCGGAGAATGCGACCGAGATGAACGATGCGAATGGCGATCCTCACTCGGCGAACGACGATCTCGCGAATGGAGCGAGACCTGCCACCAGGAGGCGAACTACGAACAACGCCTACTATCCCGAGATGGACTGCGCGACGGATACCGGTCAGGAGATCGATGACGGTGACGAGACTCGTCACTACGCCAATCTCTCCTAGAATGATGACCGTCTGATGATGACCTACTGCAGAGGATCTCGTGGTGATCACCTCTGCAGAACGCGACACGAAGGATAGTGACATGTACGAGACGAGTGACGATGCCGTAGGCACCTCCAACAGAGTCCACGCAACTGAACGATGGTACGACGTATGGCGACTGACGCATCGAGATGACAGCGAGTGGAACTATGGTCCGGCGAATCGCAGAAACAACAACGCGTTGAATCGTACGAATGCCGAGACGGCGAATGATAGCGCGATGGACTGCGCTGCGATGAAGACGACGGCCGCGATGGACTGCGGTACGAAGGAGAAGACTGCCGTGAGTGACCACGGCGCGGAGAGGACTGCCGCGATGGACTGCGGGAACGAGATGTATTTACAGAGAGGCTATCGGTTAACGTGGTGGAGTCTTCGTACTTCTCCTTGGACGAGATGATATGGTCGAGCTTCTCCATGACCTGCGTGAGATCGAAGTCGGAATTGGTCTGGAACTCGAGATCGTGAAGCTTCTGCTGAATTTCTGCAGGAAATTTGCTCTTGACTAAGTCAAGAATCGGCAGAACTCTGCTGAAGTCTTCATAACGTCGTAATCCATGGAGAATACCGGACACACGAAACCAGGTACTACGAAGATCTGGGCCCGTATTTCGAGCTACGGGAAGCTGCTGAAGCTGCTTGTGAAGGGTAGCTCGCGTCCGATAAGGACGGTCGTACCGCTTCTTAAGAGCCTTCACCAGCTCCGCGTAGTTGCATTCCTCCGGGTCGAGATCCTGTAGTACTATTTGGGCATCGCCCTTAAGCAAACTTTGTAAATACAAAAATTTATACGTCGATGGAGTATTTTGGATCGTTATGCACCGCGAGTTCGAAGGCACACCAAAACCTACGAAATTGTGTGATGTCTCCCGTGAATGGTTCCAATGCGAGCTTGCCAAGCTGTACAGCCGGCTGTGCTTGCATGGGGCCGAACAAGGGGGCATCATGGCCTACGAACTGCGATGGCCCCTAGGGCGGCGAAAGGCTAGGCGCGATGAAGTACTGCTGCGGCTGCGCATACGACGAGCATGTATTAGGCGCGGCTGCAGGATCCTCCTGTAGTTGTTCTTGAACTCGTACAGGAGCATCCTCAACCGTTTCATAAGAGAGCTACGGATGGACTGCTCTCTGCAAGCGCTCCTAGTTCTTCTAAACCTGCGGAAAGAGACGCTACGATAGATTCAGCCGCGACAATTGCCTCGTCTATGCGAGTTTCTTGTAAACATTGCTGGTACGCTTCGCTGTCAGCATCTGACTTCGACGATTTAGCAAGAAAGGCTACGAATGCTGAACGGCGCTCTTTTAGCACGTCAAGTGCTGCGGAAACCAGCGTGAAATGATGTTGTAAAGAAGCCTGGCGCACTTTCAAGCGTTTGACCGTGGGTCGCCTACGCTCGCATCTATAGGATGGAGCAAAGATGCGGGAATCTTACCTCTTACGGCTTCCCATGCGGCGACTGCCTTGGTCATATTGGCTTTGTGCGTACTGATGGTGGACATTGTGAAGCGCTGGCAGGAGGCGGTAGCTGCCGTACCCAATTCTAAACTAAGAAGATGAATTCTTATTTGGCCGTAGAGCAGCTATTGGCCGATAGCTTGCCTACGGCAGGAATAACTAACTAAATATGCGGGGTGCTGGCCAGGCAAATACTATAGGTAATGAGCACGAGGAGGCGCGAAGACAGGGCATAGGTATCTACCCGAAAGGTACATGACCGAAAAGAACGAGGAAGCAATAGAAGAAAATAGGAGTGCTGTAAGCGCACAGATCTGGTTGACAGCGATTGCTACGTGACGCCTATGCCTCCTAGCTAAGGCCCCAGAGCATGTGAAGTTACGGGCAAGGGCTCAATTATTATACGGCATCTCCGCCGACCCAAGTTTGTATGCAGCGACATGATAGGAGGGGCTCCCACATGCTTTTTACGGCATGCTTCCATTCCCCTCGCCCACCTTGCAAGAGTTAACCGTGGCTCGACGTATCACGGCTGTCCCCAAGATGCGGCTGTGCCACCCTGGAGAGTGGCGACTCTGGGTAAGAGTTCACAGCCCGCACATGGGTCGAGAGAGGGCACATACCCCAGTTATAGCGTACGAGAGCTGAGTAGTGGGTCAACTAAAGCAACGTAGTCACCAGACGTAATCGGAAAGCTTTTTAACGCCTACGACTATTAACTAGGCCTACAGGTACGTGGCGAGCGCAGGCAAGGCTCGATCGCTAAGGCCCAACGTGGGTTTCCCACACGTTGAACCCCAGCCGTATGTCACCATGGTGCCGGGGGCGGCTTCCTGTTCCCCTCACACCTGGCCTCTACCAGGTGACCAGCCCTCTGACGTCGCATCGGTGCCTGGAGGGGAAAGGATCCGCCCTCGGCGCGAGGGTTCGGGATTTACGGCCTCGCTATGCTCGCTACGGTGCTAAAACCAACCGGAGCGGTATGCTAAGGTTGCTATCCGCCAACGCGCAGGCCCTTGACTCGAGCCTCTACAGTTGTGTCAGACACAAGGTCGATAGTAGCCTGTTTATTTAACCCTCTTACGCTACGTCCTGGTTCCCGGCTCGTCCCCGCCTAAGATGATCCTGCTCACGCGCAGCTGCGAAGTCTAGTAGAGATACGCTCGGATCAAGACCAACCGGCAAACAGATAATTGGCCTAACTAAAGTTCGAGACTGTGAAGAAATCGTGGAGAATATATGTGTGTTCCAACCACTACTGCTGACAGGCGATCAATAGCACAAGTGAATTATAAGTCTTTACGACTCTACGAATAACTGTGAGTAACAACAATAAAAGGAAAACTACTAAAAAAAGGAAAACTATTAAAAGTAAGGTACGGCCCCTAACCTACTAACGAACCCTGCCAGAGAACTACCTACGGGCCACGAGGGTACAGCCCACTGGGGGCATTGGACACACCCTTACCTCTGGCTGCCCAAGAGGTTCGGGTGCTCCTCCTCCTCCAGTGGTTACGCATGGGATGTCTTCGGCCGGATGCTGTTGCTGCTTGCTGAGAGTACGCTCCTTGGTGTTGAAGTTGCTGCAGTGAAGTTGGACGATGACCCGGTTGTTGGCAACCTGAGAGGAGCGGAAGGAGCGACCAAGTCGATACGGCGGCGGACGACGAAGTGAGAGAGAAGCCAGAGTCGACGCCGACTCTGCATCCCTAGCGGCTTCCAGAGTGTTCGACCGTAGCCGCTAAGCGCGCCAGGACCGCCGCGCGCCCCATAACGCGACCCTTTAAAAAGAGTCGTACGAAAGTCACGACACAATGTAATTATCTGTATTAGTTATATCACATGTTCTACACTTTCTTTTACATTTGCAACCCTTGTTATCGTTACCAAAGTCGTTGAGTTTGAAAGTGATTGGCCGGCCACCACCTTCTACCTTGTGGAACCGGGTGGTGGAGTAATAATTTGTAGCGCTGACTTTCGCATTTTTTGACCTAAGATCTAAGCGCATGAGCGGTCAAACCCATACGCAGAGAGCAGACTTCCCGAAGGTTCGGCAGGGCTGCTGCCCAGGGGGTGGCTCTCCCTGCAAAACTACCAGCGCTGGGGGCGCCAAAAACTGTCCGCTCTTGCCGTTTTTGACTTGTATAACCCCGTCAGCGCTAGTCCCTATTTTTTTTGAAGAGGTATGGCCCTCTTTCTTGAGAGGCATGGCCCCTCTGTGTGTTAATGAGTGAGGTTAGTTAGACGGGAGTTTAAATACAACAAAAAGTAGAAAAAAGAATGAAAAAAAGAAAGGAAAAACGCGCAGGGCCAACCAGTAATAAACAAGGATAGCAAATGAAACGAAAACCATCTATAGCCTAGGCTAAAGTGTAATACATGTGCCACATATGACTATAATCCGTGATACAAGAGAGTAGGAAAAAGGTTGAAAGAGTAGTAGGGTTCATTTCCATATATAATAGTGAAAATTGCGGTGAACCAGCCAATGTGGAAGCAAAAAGTAACAAGTGGCTGAAAAGCAGATCAGTTTGAGGATAACGTCAACTCGGACGCAATGGAACGCATCGTCCCAAAGAGCAACGTCAGTCCGACGCAAGGAGGAACCACTGTCCACAACGCAAGCACACGGACTTGGAGACAGTCAGCCACTCAATTCGAATCAAAGAGTACTAGTGGATAGAGACCATAAAGAGTTATAGACGGAAGTGAGTAGTGTATGTCGAATGGAAATAGCTGAAATCGAAGAGCGACCACCGGCCGCGTGTTGGACCACCGGTCCGAATAGCAAGCACCACCGGTGCGAGAGGCGATTTGCCTCTAAGAGGTAGCGAAGGAGTGTGGTATTTGAGAAACAAGATATAACCCGTAAGACGGAACTGGTATTTCACTGAACTCGGGTTACCCTCGAAGTTCAATGAACACCAGCAGAGTCCAATTAGAAGCAAAGAAAAACAAACATGGGAAAGGAATACACTCCACAACACAGAAGAAGAAGGATGCAGAGGTGGTAACGTGTAAATGATCGTTCTCGGTATCGCAGACGAATCATCATTGTCTAGCCAACCCCCGAGCATCATCAGTGCGATAGGTTGAAGACAAGAGGACATAGACTACATAGGGGAAGGTGTGAGAAATAGGACAAAAAGAGAGATTGTAAAAAAAGGGGGTAACATGCAAAGTTCATGCATCAAGATGATGATGAATTATACTATAACACGAAGTGTGCTGTAAATACTTGTGGAAGGAAGGGAAAAGGAGTAAACCGGCAAAACCACTGAGAGAATGTTGAGTATAAGAGAAGGTACCCTCAACTCGCGCCTCGTAAACCAATTCACACGCGTCTCGGGGGGGGGGACGGTAAAAGCTTGGTTGACTTTGGCGGAAGTTTATCCAGGGGATCCTCGATCGTGTGCGTGACAGGTCTACCACTTGCTATAAAATCATCTCGGCCTCGTTTTGGCACATACTACATAATAACTAAGGCGAAAACGCACAAGTCCATGTCCCACCGCTCAGGCAGGTCTGATACCAACAGATCGGACTCTGAAGGGATGCCATTCCTCAGGAACCCAAGAACTGAACGCACTTCTGTCCGAGAACCCAAGAAAGTTAACCAAATCTGGTTCTTACGAAATGCGACTGGATAAAAAAGAGCGAGCAAAACGCTGCAAATAATGTAATGCTAAGGCGTGAACTTCCCTGTGAGCGGCGCTTATTATCTACTTTTACACAATTCTTTATGAGGATCTTCGGTCAGCTTGTGAACGAAAATTCATCACGGACGAATATTTCGGCACTGGTTACACCCATTCCAGGCTTTTTCCTTGAGCACACATTTTTGTAGCGGAGTGAAATTCTCACACGAGAATATAGTGTGAAATTCTGGCTACAACTGAGGTGGGATGAAGCTTGAAGCGGATTTGATGTCGTAGGATGAACGAAAGGCTCAACACTAGTGAAAGCAAATCAAGAAACCAATTAACCAAGAGTCCTTAGTGCTCGAGATTAACGAGCGCTCAGGATAAGCGCATACTTTAATTTCGGAGTATGGTGCTGTCCCGGAGTCTCATTACTCATCTGAATGTGTATCAACAATGTGAAACTCCAAAAGTTTATTCCAAAAAACTCAAAAGACAGCAAGAGTCTCAAAAGTTTTTTAAAATATATCTTATCTTGGCTTATATTTTCGGCGTAGGCACCTTTCTTCAGGCCTGAAATTATTTAGCTTGTTTTATGCAGAATATAAGCCTACAGAGATGTAACCCGCACGGACTTCTCCCATACGAGGCACTTACCGAAATATCCTGGCGTAATCTGCAATAAATTTCAGGCCTGAAGAAGGTGCTACGCACCGAAATATAGCCAGATAAGATATATTTTAAAAAAACTTTTGAGACTCTTGCTGTCTTTTGAGTTTTTTGGAATAAACTTTTGAGTACATTGTTTAATACGCATACTTTAATGGCATATGACAGGATAATTTGGAACTCGCTGTATAATGGGAAAACAGCGGAAAAACGAAGTTAAACGGCCAAAAACCTGCAAAGAAAAGCCCCGTTCTTCATGACTCAGAAAGCAATTCCGGACGAGTTTCCCGTAGGCATCGTGCCAATAACCGCTACGGCAGATACGGCTGCACATGTGTACTCATATCCAGAATATGACCTCCACTCCCTCGTCGTCAAACTCCAATGATTATGCGCCTCTGGTTAGAAGTCAATCCAAAAAGTGGAAGATGACGGTAGGAACGTCTTAGGAACACCCTTTTTACCTTTTACTTCGGGTTTCCCACCTACCTTATGTTCCTGTGCAAAATGGACTTTGGTGATGGTTGTCATCGGCAGAGTCTCTCCATCTAGGGCTTCCTCCATCCAATCCCATCCCCTGGTGTAACTGAAGAGAAGATGCATGAACAAAGAGCTTTACTTACGGCTCACTGTAGACCAGTCATTAACTATAGGCAAACGAAGAGGACTGAGCTGTAGAGCAAAGGGGTAACGGGAACTTCGACACTTTTCTCACAAGTCTGGAATGGCAGCGAAAGAGCAACAATCTCCACCACAGAGGGACACCTTCGGAATGAGTGAGCCCTTCAAGGACAATGTTCGCCCAGGACAAAGAATTATAACACTACCACAAATTTTCCTCACAAAAGGCAAGAAACACCTTGAGCAGTGCGCTCACTATGGTGTAACAACGCAACCGCTCGGAAAAACTCAATTTCAAATTCAGCAGGAGTAATAGCCCCGTAGAACTGCTTTCCTCGTCAAGCAACCGCCGATATTCTTTTACACATGTTCCTATGTCTCCGAACTTTCGCGTAGCTTGGCAACCGTGAACAGCGAAAAGCTATTGTCTTTGCAGCATAAATTATTATTGTCTGTTTACTAAAGGAGCAATGGCGATGCGGATGCGTGAAATGGCGGTGTTAGTGGGAATTCCTCAAAAAAGTGTCCTAATGAGACCTCCTTTCACAACCTACCGCTGCCACTTCCAAAACCGTCATCTCCTACCCAAATTTTCAGATTTCCCCAAAATTTGCTGTCGAGCGCGGGTAGACACCCTTGGTCATCTATCCGGAGTCAGACCAGAACAGTAAGGACAAAAGTGACAGTTTTGGCGCATCAAGAGAAGCGGCTAAGGACTTTGAAATTCCCGAGATGCCAAAAAGACAACCGAATTCCCTTCTAGCAGCTGAATGCGGCTT
>MU936484.1:0-10252 GCA_036418165.1 Cooperia oncophora
CAACAGCATTTCCGATTAACCCAAGTCTTAGCGACTGCACAAAAACTTCAGAAAGGACTCCTTCCTGAATGCGAATCGCATGATATGTGCCCCACACAAGTGCAAACCCAGGACAACCAAAACATCACGAGACTCGCAAAAACCCAGCTGCAGGGCAAACCAATCAACTCTGCTTAGCTCCTATGCTCTTTCAAGAGCTGATTCCTCATATTCGTCAAACCTGTTTACTAGAGCTGTATGACTCCAGAGAATCAGGGGGCATCGAACCTTGTGGACGAGATAAGCGCACCATCATCGAGCGGTGGTGCACCGACCTACCGCTTGCCCCTTGCGGTGTTAAAAAGCAGCCATTCGGCGCTCCGACTCCAGCACCCTCCACACCTAAAAAAACTGTTCTGTGGATGACACACGAGTGGCTCGCTCCGAAAGTGTGCCATTCTAGTAGCACACTCGCGCGGAGAAAAAAACAAGGCAAATGACATCCGGAGAGATCAGCGAGTAGTGACTATTATCATCCGCAATCTTTTTGATTGAAAAATCAAGCTCTGTGAATACAACAAATCAAGAGAGCATTAAAGTTTGGGGAGCAAGGGCCCACCATCGAGCGATGGTGTTCCGTTCACGAATCTATCGCTTGCCCCTGTAGTGTTAGAAGGTAGCATCTCGGCGTATGGTACACACCAACACCCTCAACTCCTAGAAAAACTGCCCTGTGGATGGCTCGCTCCGATAGTGTGCCATTCTAGTGGCACACTCGCGCGAGCAGGCTAATGCATCCAGGGACTATATCCCACGCATATGTAACTAAGGTGTCGACGCGCACTACGGCTGGATACTCCATTCCACCTTTCAAAAGATAGCGCGCGACGAAACAAGATGACGGGATGACCTCGACAAATATGAACCACGAGGTGCCAATTGGCACACCCGTGAAGAAAACAGCAGAAGAAACCTCTCACGAACGACCTCAAATAAGACTCTGTCCACAGCCCTGACATCGCACGTGTTAGCGTCGTATCAGGGGGAGGCTTAAGTCTTTAAAAGGATGTCCAGTTCGAAAATGTGCTGCTAAAATATTTGAGACTGGTACATAACCCGCAATGTCTTCTACTTCCGCCAGCTTGGGCGATAGCCTAAAGATGAAGAGAGAAGTAATCTGGCAACGATGCCGTGTACTTGCTGCGTATACGTACACGAAAACACAAAGCTGGGCGGCATTAGATTGCACAGCGAGTCTTGGAATTCAGAGGTCGGACATCACGTACCAGGGTTAGAACCTTCCTACTTCTTCGCTCTTTCATGCCACATGCTTTTCGCGGTACAAGATTGGCATGGCTTAGAACTCCATGAAGGTGAGCAGCTCACGCCAGGAACTTTCTTAATCCACACTACCCCCACTCGCTATAATATTTTCATAGATTGAGTGAATAGACATATAACGAACAGTGATATTCGCGGGTACGATTTTTTTCCTCACATTGTATAAGGTTGTCCCGGAAAGTTCTCAGCGTTTTGTGCACCTATTTTTGTACATTCACTGCTGATTAAAACTCATTCTGCCTTGCTTTTCAGTAGCACATCCTGTAGAGAATTTCTTGCTCTATCTGATGCGTGATAATTGCCTTTCGATCATTACTCGATAAACACCCCCTTTTTCAAGATTTTTTTCAAGCATGTGAAAAGAGCACTTCGGACGATTTTTTTCTTCGACTATAAATTGGGGCAATCCGCAATCGAAACAGCTCAACAAATTAACCAGGTGTGGGGGCCCAATAGTGCTAGAGAAAGCACTGTGCGGCAATGGCTCAACAAATTTCTCTGGAGATTTCAGCCTTGAAGATGACCTTCATAAGCGGTGCACCAAAAGGCAATATCGACGAGAATTTTAGGGGATTTTGAGGCTGACCCATCCAAACAGTTGAGAGATAGCCAGATAGAGCTAGCCGCACGGGAATCACTGTTGCAGATGGTCTGGAACGCATTGGGAAGTGTGAAAAAACTCGACAATTGGGTGCCCCACAATCGGAGTGACCGGCAGGAATCGGCACGTCTCGAGGTTCCTTCTGCATTGCTTTTGCGCAGCAGAAACGACCTGTTTTTGGACCGAATTGTCACCTGTGATGAAAAATGGGTCATGTATGATAACAGGAGACGTTCACAGTGGTTGGATTTCGACGGAACCACCCGGTAATTTTCAAAGCCGACCCTCCACAAAAAAAAGATTCTGGTCACGGTTGGTGGTCATCGGCTGGTGTGATCCACTATAACTTTTTATCACCAGGCCAAACCATCACAGCAGAACCCTACTGTGAAGAAATCGACGAATTGTACCGAAAATTTTGTCAGATGCAGCCAACACTTATCAAAAGAAAGGGTCCGATTCCTTTGCATGACAACGCCCGCCCACACGTTTCACAAATCACTATCCATAAATTGAACGAATTGGGGTTGAAGTTCTACCTCAACCGCATGATTCTTCACGTTCCCTTAAACCGCCTATTACCTTTTTCAACATTTCCGAGAACTTCCTTGCTCGAAAAATCACTTCATGAATTCATAGGACCAGGCAAAAGCCTTCGTAGATTTCGTGAATTCTCGACCACCCAGTTTTTACTTTGATGGGATTTCTCGACTGCTGTCACATTGGCAAAAGTGTGCTGATTCGAATGGTGCCTATTTCGATTAAATCCGATGAGTATTAAAAAAGTTACGATCGTTTAAAGTGAAACACCCAAAACGCTGAGAACTTTCCGGACAACCTAATATTTATGCTTTCTAATACTTTCGAAGGAATACTGATAAGCCAAGTGGGAGGTGGCTGTAGGGACAAGTGGGTGCGGCTTACCAAGCACGGCACGGAGGTCAAGTCACGGACAGACTACCACCTGGGCCAACCGACCCTCGATCCCATCAGGTCGGTAACATGGTACCACGCACTTCTGAATAAAGAAACGGCTAAATTAACATCGCCTGCCTCTGCAAGTCATCGTAGACCAAATCAGCGTCCAAATGCTCATTCAACTCTGGGAAATAGACTTCGTTGCGAATTCCAAAAGTAGATTGGATGAGCAGATTGGTTGAATTGGGTTGTCCTTTGGAAAAAAAAATAGAAGGCTGATATGGGTGAAGCCGAATTTTTGGGTAGTAGGTCGAACCCGAAAGGCAAAACCTCTCCAAAAGACGGAAATTCACAGCTAAATGGATGAGTGACGAAGACCAACAACCAGACCTTGTGGCGCTTGCTCTGATTCATGCATGAAAGTGTGTCACAAGTTTCCTCAGGCTTTTCTCGCCATTTTTCTAAGGTTTTTTTCGGAAGGAGTAAGAGAAAACAAGTTTTGAGCAAAGTCAACGTAATATGTCCTGATCAAATGAGCAGTGAACATATGAATATAGCCATGTTTCGCTTTCATTTGCTACAATGATTCAGAAAAAATTCGAACATTCGAGGTACTGTTGTGAAGCACGGCAATGAGCGTTTCAACTATAATCGAGATGGCAGTAATTTAACAACAGTCGCGCCCATTTTCGATAAATAGGGAATTAGGCCGAACTGAATTACCTATCTAACAGACAATGACTGATGTGCTTGTGCCCTGATATTCGTTTTGAGCATATACGAACAATTTTCATCATTGAAGTCACTATGGAGAGATTAACCAGTAATATCCTATTCAGAGGCAGTGAAGGCGTGTTTAGTGGCAAGTGGTAGTGGTAGTACCACGCCCGTGCTCTTAGGATCAAACCTGGAATCCGGCTTGCTAGCAAACTCACTCTAGGGTAACAAAACACTGTACATCGACTGGCTTCAAAAGTCATTGTATAGGCCACGTCGCATGCCAATAAGCTGCTATGATCTTGTCTTGAATATAAGTGGAATGCGTGTCACATCCCAAAAGGGATTGATCAAGTCGAAGACTATCTTTTCATCCCATGGACTTCATTTATTCTTGTTCGTAATGGCTGTGTTTGCCGTTCGGTCCCTTACGCCACTAGACAAAACATTTGCCGATTCGATGAATAATGAAGGCGCGTGTGGCAATTCCGCTGGCTCATTCGTTGGTAGATTCGTTGTTGGTTGGCGCAAAGCCAAACGATTTCTCAGCATGTCCAGAGGATGAACTGAGTAATTTAGTGGCAATGGATGTAAAATCAGTTTCATCTTTGTGCGAATTCCTGGGCTCATACACAGTTGCTGAGGAGGATGCATCATATTTAGTGCTGAGAAATTTCTTTTATTCCGCTTCAGATTTTGTTGGTACTGCTGCGCCAGAACTACTATTGACAGTTGATCGAGGGGTTTATCCTCTGTCCTATCCACAACTCGACAGCAAACTTCAAAATTTTGGCTAGGAGGGCAATAAATTTGGTTCGGCTAAGGGTTACGTTGTGAAAAAAAGTGGCCCAGATCTTATCTTCTTTTTGGAGTGCCAGGGAGGGCGAGGAGCTCCTATTTGTCACCACCATTTCACGCATGCAGATGAGGTGATGGAGAAGAATTTGTCTAATAAATTTAATAAATCTTTTTATAATTTCAATAAATTCAAGAATCCCTTGTGGATTGCTGTGCAAGTTATCTCCGCAAAATTTGTCATCAGCGGTCATTCGCCTTCTGGTTAGAATAACAGAGACGATGTACTACCGACTATTCCTACTTCAAGCAACTACATGAAGTAGGCTGTGTGGCTTGAAAGCAGTTGCACGATGATTTTCTGCTCGGCCTATGCTAGTAGGGAGCTATACAGAGGGGAAATGGGCGAAGAACGGGTGAAACGGTCAAAATCCTGCGAAGAAAGAGCCTCCGTTCTCAATGCGTTAGAAATCAATTTTGGACGAGTTTCCTGTAGGCATCTTGCCAATCACCGCTACCGAATGTACGGATGCATACGCGTACTCATATATCCAGCAGCATTGCGGCCGCTTCATACCAACCCCTTCGCTTCATAATTTGCTTAGCAAATGAATCGATTAGAGCGTCAGGAACGGTCGTCCATTTGTGGGAGGGAGGGCGTGGTGGGCGTTTGGGTCGGAATGTTATGGCTTGCAGTGCCCTTATAAGGGCACTTTCCTTGGAAGAGGCATCATGTTGCGCCCGCTCAGGGCCGCGGAATTCCGTCCTGCCACGAGTACTATTTTCCTACTCGTCTTGGGGTTTATCGTGCCAACTGCCTTTAAGTCGTGCCCAAGATGACACGCCTTTTTTTTATGCATGCTAAATAGTATTATAAGTACTACGCTCTAGCGATGATATGCTTATTTCTTTTTTCTGGATATTCTTATTTGCTTTACTTTCAAATTTTGCTAATTTTTAGGACATTAAAAGCAGTTCCAAGCCAGAGAGAATAAGCTCAAAACTTACTCTCTCTGGCTTGGAACTGCATTTTAATGTCCTAAAATTAGCAAAACTACTTTGCAATCTATCTATTCACTGAACGAGCTCGAAAGTTGTGAAGAGTATGGACGAAGAGCGCTTTTTAGCACGGCTTGAACTTGACCTTTCTATTAGAAGTTGCAAATTTTGACTTCGCAAACACGCATCGCACAGGACATCCTCTTGAATTCGATGAGAGACAACTTCATGCAGAACCAAGCTTCTGAACCGACGCGTACGTAGAAGCATTCTATTATCCTTGCTGATTATTTCTCGGCATTTGGTGTGGATCTTCGAGAATGAGTTGATTAAGCAGCTGCTCATCGAAGTGAACAAGGCGTTCGATGCAATGCACACCTGCGAGGTCGAAATTGAAATCTTTGAAAGGGACTGGCCGATATTTTAGCCTCCTCAAGAGAAACTGCTCTTTGGCCGTTCGCTTCACAAATGAGCTTCCGCGTCTTTAGCTTCTAGATCATATCCAAGGCGTCGAAAATGCTAATTCCCATCAATTTGACACTCCACTTTAGCCAGTCAAAAATCAATAAAAATTAAGTATTACTTGTGGGTCAACTCAACACTTTCATCTATAATATAATAGTAAATATCTACCTGTTACACCTCAACAGCCATTTTATGTACGCATCCCCACCTAGTTATATGACAGACAACGGCGCATTTCAACATTAAACGTCCCCCACTTTCCTGGCGTGCACGGCGTGATAGGAGACTTGTTTCTGAAAGCACATCGCAATTATCGCTCCTCAGCTGCGCGATTTACAACACAGTATCTGCCTTATGACTTCATTTCAATTCCAACACAAGGGCTAGTAATTTATCACAAAATATCCATAGCGTGCTTTTTCGCACTACACATAGATTGTAGCGCCTTTGCAAGGTTACTGAACTACGATATGATGTCACAAGTGGTACAAGAAGTCCACAAGGACGACTGCAAATGAGATGTAGTTCAGAATGTTCTTGGTCCAGGGCAGGGTTGAGGAACCCCGGCAAGCGAGTCAATAAATCTACTAATATGTGGACCGAGTCGTCGGAGGCGGGGTCAAGTATACCATTAAATAAAAGTATATTATTAATGTATGTAATATAAAAATTGTTAGAAATCAGTATAAATGCAGTATGTAGTGTATATGTACGTGTAAGCCACGTTTCCGGCAAAAGGGGGTGTGGTTGTCTGGGAGCGGGGCCTATAATGAGTATACTGTGCGCGAAGTACTTGACATGTTTCGCGCAAGAATGAAAAAAACGCCTCGCGGAAGATTGTATTTCGTATTTTGGATCAGTCCGATATTTGGTCGCTAAGGGAGGCCGGGGGAGGGGGGTCATAATCCGTCTTCACAAAGGTGTTTTCAGTGGTTGACTTTTCTCCTTCTCCCTGTTTCAAGTGCGCTCCCCCTCACCCGCCCGATGGCAGTATTTAGAAGGAAAAAAAATGGAGTCTCGGGAAAACAAACTTCTGAATGGTGGTAGAAAAGTGGGAAAATTCAGCAAATCGTAAGTATTACGGAAAAAGGGGTGAAACCATGGAACCATACCACGAAAGGAAATTTTGAATGGAACATATTTTGCAAAAATTCTCGCCAATGGAGTATGTGCTCTGTCTGATCTTATCTAAAACAAATCAAAACAAATGTATTACAAGGAATTTCAGCGCACGGAACAGGTTCGCCAATGCTTACTGGCGATGATTCACGGTTATTTAATGACTCTTTCGATCGCTAGCTGATAAAGAGAGGGGGAGGGGGCCAAAGAGCACTCCGCACAAAGCTAGAGCGTACCTTTTGAAGCTTTTCTCGCACTCAGTGAAAGGGAACAGCCTGGACATTTTTACCGAACAGCGGGCTCCAAACATGCATCTTCAGAATCGTGGATCCGACATGCCTAGGATCCCACATGCCTAGGATCCCAGGGCAAACCCAATCTACCGTCGCGTCATAGATGGAAGGGCGACCATAGCGTTGTTTCCGAATGGATGTACGGCCCTATCATTCAGCATCAAAGCAACGGCCCTTAGGAACCGCACTGTCTAAGGTCAGTAATTGCTTCAGGCTGAAGCAAATACTGTAGGACCACAAAAGCTCTACGGGCGATGATGGACGTCTTCGACTTTCTGTTGACAACGGCAGCAGCGAAAAACTGGCTTTTGCGTACACAGGAACATCATAGGAATATTATACCTTAATCTCACATATACCTTGTCACCCAATGCGGCGTAAAATTTGGTTGTGCGCGCCGTTGCCGAAATGGCATTTTTTGCTCCCTCCCCTGTACTATAGGGCGCGATTATGACGCGTGAATCCGGTGCCGCCGCGGTCAACTAGTTGCTTCGTTGAAACTGCAACGCTCGGCTACAAATGCGCCCACGTAGAAGAGACCGAAGACGACAGAAAAAAAGCAACGCGGCTGAGAAACAACGATCAGCTGGCAGATAACCCTAGCAAGCACTGACCTCTTCTATGATTCAACCATCAATGCATGGCGTAGCGCGCTGCACGTTGGGCAGTCTCTTACTTTGTGACACTGCAGAAAGCTAAGAATCGCGTATTTGAGAGAATCTGAAGATCCACAAAAATCCTATGTATTGACCTGGGGTTTCGGATAATCCGCAAAAAAGACCGAATACGTATCGATATTCCCTATTTCTCCACCTCCACGCGAGTGCAGCCCATCGGAACGTAGCTCTTTTTTCGGAGACTCTCTGACTCTCCAGATCAATGCGTATATAGTCATGATCCCTGCAAACGATAAGGCGGGCGACGAGACGCGGACTGGGGCGCTGCCAGGGGCCGTTTATTCCACCAATGATTCCATTCTGAACCCTCAACAACTGGTGGGTAATCTGATCTGGATTCGCTCTAAGTCATGCCTCCATCGCACGTCCTATCGTTAACGACTGTACCTCCCTTCTTGTGGATTTTTAGATTTCCCCATTCCATGGCTCCCAGATGTCGCAAGATGAGGAAACCGCAATAGTTTTCCCACTGTCTTCGTGAATATGCCGTACTGGATGACTTTTTCGGTGTCAAGACAACTCAAGGCCTGTGCGATAGTGGTGGCCTTCATCGGCTATGATGAACAACCTTCTACAGACCGCTTAGAAAGAATGTTCGAACTTTTGAGCTCATGTTGGAACTTTTGAAACTCATTGGTCTGAGCAACCATTTCCGTACCATCGGATTGTAGTCATTGTGTTAAGAACTGACATAGACTTCATGAACGGAGTGACGCAATTTTCAGCAAAGAGTGCACCCATTAGAAGTGAGCCCTCCAATCCCAAGTTCACCCGATCGCACACACATCTAGCCAAATCGTCGCTCTCCCAGAACATCCGCAAAGCCACATGTAGTGCATCTGAGATGCGTCGAGTGTGGGAGAAAGGACATCGAGATGAGCAGACACAAAGTGAGCTGTCTAGCAACACATGTCTGCTCAATGTACACGAACAAACAATCGATGAAACTTTAATGAATCTGTTCATAGTCACATGCTGCAAAACGTCCTTGGGTCTGATGAAAAGTGGCGACTTCTGAAGACCGCAAGTCTCTTGAGGTTGAGCACAGAAATGTAGCCGTACCGTAGCGCGAGCAAGTCCTAGTTTCTTAGTCCGAACATTCGTCAAGACAACTAAGAGAGCAGGACCTCCCGTATACGAGTTATTCTGGTGGGGTTTTCTTTTGCTACATAGTCCAAGACGCTGGATATTTCCGATACTGCTCTGTTCATGCGAGATTGAATTTTTACTGTTTTATAGACCTAGTCATACAACACAGCTGGAGGTGATCCGACAAAGTTCACTGGTATTCAAAGGATTTCATCACTGCTAGCACTGAGCTTGAACGATCAATTTCCGCTGTCATGGGCGCCTAGGCAGTCATAAAAAACTCGCACTGGTTTTTCTCAACCAGGAAGCTTGCCACACCCAACAGCCTGCCAGCTAAGCGTCTCGCGGATAATGTGTAGCGGCTAGTGACCAGGGAAACCGTGCAAGATTTCAAAATTGTTCTTCTGCATATACAGACCTCCTAAAAAACGTTTCCGGGCGTATGATGGGTACATTACAATAAGGGCATATAGTAGTAACCAATTCCAGTTAGGAAAATTCTATCAGGATGTCTTCAAGCCCGGGGGTAGCAGTATTTCTGTCCAACTGCTAAAAATTCCTCTACCTTCCTTTTTTGTTCCTCAATTCTTCTTCTCTTTCTTCCTTCTCTCTTGCCTTTTCCTTATTTTCCTCCATTCAAATGCTTGGCCAAAAGAAGCGATGAGATAAAACCTTTAGACCCTTGCGGCGAGAGAACATCTGGTTGAGAGAAGCCTCGCAACTCCAGGTTTAGCGCAAGAAGTATTTCAAATACCCATCTAAGGTTACAGTTACCAGGTTTAGCTCACAAAGTCCTTGAAATACCGACCAAAGGTTACTACCGTTGACTATTGTAAGGACATATCGAAAAATGATTAACTTTGCTTTTTCCCATGAATAGGGCTCTATTCGTCTACCAACCCTTTTCTGTAATGTGCCCAGAGCACATCATCGTTCGAAAGTTCTAATGGGAGTCGGTCACATTTAGTCTTTTCCACAGATCGAAACAGCATTTTCATTTTCAAGTACATGTAATGGTCTAATGGTCGAGTCTTTCGTATCGAAGAAGAAAATGGGAGACGGCACATTTAGCAAACAATTTCCACCTTACGATTACTTTCCTCGGATGCGCCGGGCATTCCCCACCTACTCAAAATCGTCAGGGACGTTGGAACGATCTGTGCACAGGACCGCGTATTTATTGTCGTTGGCTTTCTGACACCAACAAAATTACCACTTTTTGAACGGAATTTGGTCACTGGACCATGTGCCATGACGAA
>MU936494.1:0-10041 GCA_036418165.1 Cooperia oncophora
CGATCCCCTTAGAGCGCCAAAAATTCGCCTCACTCCAAGATCTTCCCCGTCTTGGATGGATAGCGAATGCACGGCGTATCCAGCGGAGGAGAGTGGAGGATGCCGATCCCCTTGGAGAGTCAGAAATTCGCCCCACTCCATGACCTTCCCCGTCCTTGATGGAAGGCGAGTGCAAGGCGTACCTTGCGGAGGAGAGAGGATGGTGCTAGTCTCCTTGACAACCCAAAAATTCGTCTCCCTCCATACCTTGCCCGTCCACAATGGAAGGCCAGTGCACGGCGTATCTTGCGGAGGAGAGAGGATGGTGCCGGTCCCCTTGACAATCCAAAAATTCGCCTCCATCCATGACCTTCCCCAGTCCCCAATGGAAGGCCAGTGCACGGCGTATCTTGCGGAGGAGAGAGGAGGACGCTGTGCCCCTCAAAAGGTCAAAAGTTCCTGGATACCCATAATTTTCATCGTGCTGAGTGCAAGGCGAGTGCGCGGCGTATCCCCATCTCTTTCATCTGCGGATGCGCTCTGCATCTGGTTCTTACGCTGAGCTAGTGGGAGTGGGAGTGGGGCTCCCACGCAATGACTGTTTGAAAAAATGAGTTGGATTTTTTTAGGAGATAACGCCGTCTTATCAAGCCCAAATTTTGTCAGACAGCAAATCGAGGTCGCTGAATTCGATGGTGGTCTTAATTTTGCATGAAGTTCATCTACTGCCGAGTGTTCCCAGGACTCGAAATTCTTCAAAGTTTTCCTACCGTAAAACTTAAATTGGCACCGTGCGCGCCCAAATTTCAACCCGTGCGTGATTCAGACTGCCGATGCGCACGCCGCCCGTGCGCTCCATCGACGCCGCTGCACAGCCCGCCGCGGGCGCCGTGGCGCTGCTCCCCCATGTTCATGGGTCTGGATCTCGCCTCAAACCTAACCGATTGACCGCAAATTTTGATCACACCACTGAATCTACATTCTAGGTCGAAGCTGAGCGTCTCACCCAATCTCGGCTTTTCGGTCCCGTTTTCTGCTGTGTAGCGCTTTGAGCCGAACCGTGACTGAACAACAGAAGCACCCATTTTCCGTGTATACAACAACAACTCCATGCCTTTCCCCGTCTCCAATGGAAGGCCAGGGCACGGCGTATCCTGGGGAGGCCAGTGAAGGGTGTCGATCCCCTTGGAAAGCCGAAAAGTCGCCTCCCTCCATGTCTTTCCCCGTCCCCAATGGAGGACCAGTGCACGGCGTATCCTGCGGAGGCCAGTGGAGGAAGCTGTGCCCCTCGAAAGGTCCAAAATTCGCCTCCCTCCATGCCTTTCCCCGTCTCCAATGGAAGGCCAGGGCACGGCGTATCCTGGGGAGGCCAGTGAAGGGTGTCGGTCCCCTTGGAAAGCCAAAAATTTGCCTCCCTCCATGCCTTTCCCCGTCTCCAATGGAAGGCCAGTGCACGGCGTATCCTGGGGAGGCATGAAATGGGTGTCGTCGGTCCCCTTGGAAAGCCAAAAAGTCGCCTCCCTCCATGTCTTTCCCCGTCCCCAATGGAGGACCAGTGCACGGCGTATCCTGCGGAGGCCAGTGGAGGAAGCTGTGCCCCTCGAAAGGTCCAAAATTCGCCTCCCTCCATGCCTTTCCCCGTCTCCAATGGAAGGCCAGGGCACGGCGTATCCTGGGGAGGCCAGTGAAGGGTGTCGGTCCCCTTGGAAAGCCAAAAATTTGCCTCCCTCCATGCCTTTCCCCGTCTCCAATGGAAGGCCAGTGCACGGCGTATCCTGGGGAGGCCAGTGAAGGGTGTCGGTCCCCTTGGAAAGCCAAAAATTTGCCTCCCTCCATGCCTTTCCCCCGTCTCAATGAGAGGCCCAGTGCCACGGCGTATCCTGCGGAGCGCCGTGAGGGAAGCTGTGCCCTCGACAACAAGGTCGCAATTCGCCTCCCTCCGATAGTCTTTCCCCGTCCCCAGTGGAAGGCCAGTGCACGGCGTATCCTGCGGAGGCCAGTGAAGGGTGTCGGTCCCCCTTGGAAAGCCAAAAATTTGCCTCCCTCCATGCCTTTCCCCGTCTCCAATGGAAGGCCAGGGCACGGCGTATCCTGGGGAGGCCAGTGGAGGGTGCCGATCCTCTTGGAAAGCCAAAAATTTGCCTCCATCGACGACCTTGCCCGTCCTCAATGGGAGGCCAGTGCACGGCGTATCAGGGGAGGCCAGTGGTGGGTGCCGATCCTCTTGGAAAGCCAAAAATTTGCCTCCCTCCATGCCTTTCCCCGTCCCCAATGGAAGGCCAGTGCACGGCGTATCCTGCGGAGGCCAGTGGAGGAAGCTGTGCCCCTCGAAAGGTCCAAAATTCGCCTCCATCCACCATCTTACCGCTCCCCAATGGAAGGCCAGTGCACGGCGTATCCTGGGGAGGCCAGTGAAGGGTGTCGATCCCCTTGGAAAGCCGAAAAGTCGCCTCCCTCCATGTCTTTCCCCGTCCCCAATGGAGGACCAGTGCACGGCGTATCCTGCGGAGGCCAGTGGAGGAAGCTGTGCCCCTCGAAAGGTCCAAAATTCGCCTCCCTCCATGCCTTTCCCCGTCTCCAATGGAAGGCCAGGGCACGGCGTATCCTGGGGAGGCCAGTGAAGGGTGTCGGTCCCCTTGGAAAGCCGAAAACTCGCCTCCATCCACCCCTTTCCCCGTTACCAATGGAAGGCCAGTGCACGGCGTATCCTGGGGAGGCCAGTGAAGGGTGTCGGTCCCCTTGGAAAGCCAAAAATTTGCCTCCCTCCATGCCTTTCCCCGTTACCAATGGAGGGCCAGTGCACGGCGTATCCTGCGGAGGCCAGTGGAGGAAGCTGTGCCCCTCGAAAGGTCCAAAATTCGCCTCCCTCCATGCCTTTCCCCGTCTCCAATGGAAGGCCAGTGCACGGCGTATCCTGGGGAGGCCAGTGGAGGGTGCCGATCCTCTTGGAAAGCCAAAAATTTGCCTCTCCATCGACGACCTTGCCCGTCCTCAATGGGAGGCCAGTGCACGGCGTATCAGGGAGGCCAGTGGAGGAAGCTGTGCCCCTCGAAAGGTCCAAAATTCGCCTCCCTCCATGCCTTTCCCCGTCTCCAATGGAAGGCCAGTGCACGGCGTATCCTGGGGAGGCCAGTGGAGGGTGCCGATCCCCTTGGAAAGCCGAAAAGTCGCCTCCCTCCATGCCTTTCCCCGTCTCCAATGGAAGGCCAGGGCACGGCGTATCCTGGGGAGGCCAGTGAAGGGTGTCGATCCCCTTGGAAAGCCGAAAAGTCGCCTCCCTCCATGCTTTCCCCGTCCCCAATGGAAGGCCAGTGCACGGCGTATCCTGCGGAGGCCAGTGGAGGAAGCTGTGCCCCTCGAAAGGTCCAAAATTCGCCTCCCTCCATGCCTTTCCCCGTCTCCAATGGAAGGCCAGGGCACGGCGTATCCTGGGGAGGCCAGTGAAGGGTGTCGGTCCCCTTGGAAAGCCAAAAATTTGCCTCCCTCCATGCCTTTCCCCGTCTCCAATGGAAGGCCAGTGCACGGCGTATCCTGGGGAGGCCAGTGAAGGGTGTCGGTCCCCTTGGAAAGCCAAAAATTTGCCTCCCTCCATGTCCTTTCCCCGTCCCCAATGGAGGACCAGTGCACGGCGTATCCTGCGGAGGCCAGTGGAGGAAGCTGTGCCCCTCGAAAGGTCCAAAATTCGCCTCCCTCCATGCCTTTCCCCGTCTCCAATGGAAGGCCAGTGCACGGCGTATCCTGGGGAGGCCAGTGAAGGGTGTCGGTCCCCTTGGAAAGCCAAAAATTTGCCTCCCTCCATGCCTTTCCCCGTCTCCAATGGAAGGCCAGTGCACGGCGTATCCTGGGGAGGCCAGTGAAGGGTGTCGGTCCCCTTGGAAAGCCAAAAATTTGCCTCCCTCCATGCCTTTCCCCGTCTCCAATGGAAGGCCAGTGCACGGCGTATCCTGCGGAGGCCAGTGGAGGAAGCTGTGCCCCTCGAAAGGTCCAAAATTCGCCTCCCTCCATGCCTTTCCCCGTCCCCAATGGAAGGCCAGTGCACGGCGTATCCTGGGGAGGCCAGTGGAAGGGTGTCGGTCCCCTTGGAAAGCCAAAAATTTGCCTCCCTCCATGCCTTTCCCCGTCTCCAATGGAAGGCCAGTGCACGGCGTATCCTGGGGAGGCCAGTGGAGGGTGCCGATCCTCTTGGAAAGCCAAAAATTTGCCTCCATCGACGACCTTGCCCGTCCTCAATGGGAGGCCAGTGCACGGCGTATCAGGGGAGGCCAGTGGTGGGTGCCGATCCTCTTGGAAAGCCAAAAATTTGCCTCCCTCCATGCCTTTCCCCGTCCCCAATGGAAGGCCAGTGCACGGCGTATCCTGCGGAGGCCAGTGGAGGAAGCTGTGCCCCTCGAAAGATCAAATTCGCCTCCATCGAACTCTAACCGCTCCCAATGGAAGGCCAGTGCACGGCGTATCCTGGGGAGGCCAGTGAAGGGTGTCGATCCCCTTGGAAAGCCGAAAAGTCGCCTCCCTCCATGTCTTTCCCCGTCCCCAATGGAGGACCAGTGCACGGCGTATCCTGCGGAGGCCAGTGGAGGAAGCTGTGCCCCTCGAAAGGTCCAAAATTCGCCTCCCTCCATGCCTTTCCCCGTCTCCAATGGAAGGCCAGGGCACGGCGTATCCTGGGGAGGCCAGTGAAGGGTGTCGGTCCCCTTGGAAAGCCGAAAACTCGCCTCCATCCACCCCTTTCCCCGTCCCCAATGGAAGGCCAGTGCACGGCGTATGCCTGGGGAGGCCAGTGAAGGGTGTCGGTCCCCTTGGAAAGCCAAAAATTTGCCTCCCTCCATGCCTTTCCCCGTTACCAATGGAGGGCCAGTGCACGGCGTATCCTGCGGAGGCCAGTGGAGGAAGCTGTGCCCCTCGAAAGGTCCAAAATTCGCCTCCCTCCATGCCTTTCCCCGTCTCCAATGGAAGGCCAGTGCACGGCGTATCCTGGGGAGGCCAGTGGAGGGTGCCGATCCTCTTGGAAAGCCAAAAATTTGCCTCCATCGACGACCTTGCCCGTCCTCAATGGGAGGCCAGTGCACGGCGTATCAGGGGAGGCCAGTGGAGGAAGATGTGCCCCCTCGAAAGGTCCAAATTCGGCACCCCTCCATGGCGCTTTCCGCCGTCACATGGATAGGCGTGCACGGCGTATCTGGGGAGGCCAGTGGAGGGTGCCGATCCTCTTGGAAAGCCGAAAAGTCGCCTCCCTCCATGCCTTTCCCCGTCTCCAATGGAAGGCCAGGGCACGGCGTATCCTGGGGAGGCCAGTGAAGGGTGTCGATCCCCTTGGAAAGCCGAAAAGTCGCCTCTCTCCATGTCTTTCCCCCCAATGAGGACCAGTGCACGCTATCCTGCGGAGGCAGTGGAGGAAGATGTGCCCTCGAGAAGGTCCAATTCGGCCCCCTCATGCCTTTCCCGTCTCCAATGAAGCCAGGCCAGCGGCGTACCTGGGAGGCCAGTGAAGGGTGTCCGCCCCTTGAAAGCCCAAAATTGCCTCCCTCCATGCTTTCCCCGTCTCAAGAAGGCCGTGCACGTGCGTATCCTGGGAGGCTCAGTGAAGGTTGTCGGTCCCCTGGAAAGCCAAAACTTTGCCTCCTCCATGTTGTCCCGCTCCCCCAATGGAGGGCCAGTGCGCACGGCGTATCCTGCGGAGGCCAGTGGAGGAAGCTGTGCCCCTCGAAAGGTCCAAAATTCGCCTCCCTCCATGCCTTTCCCCGTCTCCAATGGAAGGCCAGGGCACGGCGTATCCTGGGGAGGCCAGTGAAGGGTGTCGGTCCCCTTGGAAAGCCAAAAATTTGCCTCCCTCCATGCCTTTCCCCGTCTCCAATGGAAGGCCAGTGCACGGCGTATCCTGGGGAGGCCAGTGAAGGGTGTCGGTCCCCTTGGAAAGCCAAAAATTTGCCTCCCTCCATGCCTTTCCCCGTCCCCAATGGAAGGCCAGTGCACGGCGTATCCTGCGGAGGCCAGTGGAGGAAGCTGTGCCCCTCGAAAGGTCCAAAATTCGCCTCCCTCCATGCCTTTCCCCGTCCCCAATGGAAGGCCAGTGCACGGCGTATCCTGGGGAGGCCAGTGAAGGGTGTCGGTCCCCTTGGAAAGCCAAAAATTTGCCTCCCTCCATGCCTTTCCCCGTCTCCAATGGAGGCCAGGCCCGTGCGTATCCTGGGGAGCCAGTGGATGGTCGATGCCGTCTGGAAAGCCAAAAATTTGCCTCACTCACGACCTGCCCGTCGCCTCAAGGGTCCATGCACGGGCGTATCAGGGAGGCAGTGGTGGGTGCCGATCCTCTTGGAAAGCCGAAAAATTTGCCTCCCTCCATGCCTTTCCCCGTCCCCAATGGAGGCCAGTGCACGGCGTATCCTGCGGAGGCCAGTGGAGGAAGCTGTGCCCCTCGAAAGGTCCAAAATTCGCCTCCCATCCACCATCTTACCGTCTCCAATGGAAGGCCAGTGCACGGCGTATCCTGGGGAGGCCAGTGAAGGGTGTCGATCCCCTTGGAAAGCCGAAAAGTCGCCTCCCTCCATGTCTTTCCCCGTCCCCAATGGAGGACCAGTGCACGGCGTATCCTGGGGAGGCCAGTGAAGAACTGTCCCCGAAACGGTCCAAAATTCGCTTCCCTCCATGCCTTCCCCGTCCCAATGGATAGGCCAGGCACGGGGCTATCCCTGGAGGCCAGGAAGGGTGTCGGTCCCCTTGAACTGCCGAAACTCGCCTCGCATCACCCCTGTCCCCGTTTGCCGAATGGAAGCCATGCTACGGCGTATCCTGGGGAGCCAGTAAGAGGGTCGGTCCCTTTGGGAAAGAAAAATTTGCCTCTCCCTCCATGTCCTTCCCCGTTACCATGGATGGGCCAGTGCACGGCGTATCCTGCGGAGGCCAGTGGAGGAAGCTGTGCCCCTCGAAAGGTCCAAAATTCGCCTCCCTCCATGCCTTTCCCCGTCTCCAATGGAAGGCCAGTGGCACGGCGTATCCTGGGGAGGCCAGTGGAGTCCGATCCCTTGGAAAGCCAAAATTGCCCCCCGACGACCTTGGCCCGCCTCGAATGTAGGCCAGTGCACGGCGTATCAGGGGAGGCCAGTGGTGGGTGCCGATCCTCTTGGAAAGCCAAAAATTTGCCTCCCTCCATGCCTTTCCCCGTCCCAATGGAAGGCCAGTGCACGGCGTATCCTGGGGAGGCCAGTGAAGGGTGTCGGTCCCCTTGGAAAGCCAAAAATTTGCCTCCCTCCATGCCTTTCCCCGTCTCCAATGGAAGGCCAGTGCACGGCGTATCCTGGGGAGGCCAGTGAAGGGTGTCGGTCCCCTTGGAAAGCCGAAAACTCGCCTCCATCCCATAGCCGCTCCCTCTTCCCTTTCTCTCCCCGTTACCAATGGAAGGCCATGCACGGCGTAGCCTGGGGAGGCCAGTGAAGGGTGCGCCCTTGGAAAGCCGAAAACTCGCCTCCATCCACCCCTTTCCCCGTTACCAATGGAAGGCCAGTGCACGGCGTATCCTGGGGAGGCCAGTGAAGGGTGTCGGTCCCCTTGGAAAGCCGAAAAATCGCCTCCCTCCATGCCTTTCCCCGTTACCAATGGAAGGCCAGTGCACGGCGTATCCTGGGGAGGCCAGTGAAGGGTGTCGGTCCCCTTGGAAAGCCAAAAATTTGCCTCCCTCCATGCCTTTCCCCGTCTCCAATGGAAGGCCAGTGCACGGCGTATCCTGGGGAGGCCAGTGGAGGGTGCCGATCCTCTTGGAAAGCCAAAAATTTGCCTCCATCGACGACCTTGCCCGTCCTCAATGGGAGGCCAGTGCACGGCGTATCAGGGGAGGCCAGTGGTGGGTGCCGATCCTCTTGGAAAGCCAAAAATTTGCCTCCCTCCATGCCTTTCCCCGTCCAGTGAAGGCAGTGCACGCGCTACCTGCCGGAGGCCCAGTGCAGGAAAGCTGTGGGCCCCTCGAAAGTTCCAAATCGCCTCCCTCGCATGCTTTCGCCGTCTCAATGAAGGCCGGGGCACGGCGTATCCTGGGGAGGCCAGTGAAGGGGTCCGGTCCCCTTGGAAAGCCGAAAACTCGCCTCCATCCACCCCTTTCCCCGTTACCAAATGAAGGCAAGTGCATTCCGGCGTATCCTGGAGCCAGTGAAGGGTGTCGGTCCCCTTGGAAAGCCAAAAATTTGCCTCCCTCCATGCCTTTCCCCGTTACCAATGGAGGGCCAGTGCACGGCGTATCCTGCGGAGGCCAGTGGAGGAAGCTGTGCCCCTCGAAAGGTCCAAAATTCGCCTCCCTCCATGCCTTTCCCCGTCTTTTTCTTTTCCCCCCCGTCCCCCTCCATGGAAGGCCAGTGCACGGCGTATCCTGGGGAGGCCAGTGGAGGGTGCCGATCCTCTTGGAAAGCCAAAAATTTGCCTCCATCGACGACCTTGCCCGTCCTCAATGGGAGGCCAGTGCACGGCGTATCCTGGGGAGGCCAGTGGAGGGTGCCGATCCCCTTGGAAAGCCAAAAATTTGCCTCCCTCCATGCCTTTCCCCGTCTCCAATGGAAGGCCAGTGCACGGCGTATCCTGGGGAGGCCAGTGAAGGGTGTCGGTCCCCTTGGAAAGCCGAAAACTCGCCTCCATCCACGCCTTTCCCCGTTACCAATGGAAGGCCAGTGCACGGCGTATCCTGGGGAGGCCAGTGGAGGGTGCCGATCCTCTTGGAAAGCCGAAAAGTCGCCTCCCTCCATGTCTTTCCCCGTCCCCAATGGAAGGCCAGGCACGGCGTATCCTGGGGAGGCCAGTGAAGGGTGTCGATCCCCTCGAAAGGTCCAAAATTCGCCTCCCTCCATGCCTTTCCCCGTCTCCAATGGAAGGCCAGGGCACGGCGTATCCTGGGGAGGCCAGTGAAGGGTGTCGGTCCCCTTGGAAAGCCGAAAACTCGCCTCCATCCACCCCTTTCCCCGTTACCAATGGAAGGCCAGTGCACGGCGTATCCTGGGGAGGCCAGTGGAGTGTGAGCGCCAAAAATTCGCTCGACTCCAAGATCTTCCCCGTCTTGGATGGATAGCGAATGCACGGCGTATCAGCGGAGGAGAGTGGAGGATGCCGATCCCCTTGGAGAGGCAAAATTCGCTTCCACCCACGACCTTACCTGTCCTCAATGGAAGGCCAGTGCACGGCGTATCCTGCGGAGGAGAGACGATGGTGCCGGTCCCACTGAAAATCCAAAAATTCGCCTCTATCTACCCCCTTGCCCGTCCTCAATGGAAAGCCTGTGCACAGCGTATCCTGCCGGAGGCCTAGTGGAGTGCTGGCCGTAAGCGATGCTGAGGGAAAGGCAATTGCGGACATGTCCATAACGTTGCGGACATATCCGTAACGTTGTGGACATGTCCACAACGCAGTGTACTCCTTTGCTAGCGCCCCTCGAATTGCAAAATATTTGTTGGCCGGCGCTCGCCTCGCAGCCTTTGGCGGATCGATCGATAAATCGACCCTCGCTCGTCGCTTTCGGGCGCAATCATCGCTTTGAAGATAGTTCAAATCGTAAAAATATTTCGAAATGCCCTGGAATAACAATACCGTTAACAAGGTTCACATTTCAGGATTCGTTTGCTCAAGGAAATTTGAATAACTTTGTCTGAACGATAATTATGCATTTTCCTTTTTTCCTTTTGCATTTTCCTTTGCACCTTGAACAATTTATTCGTCTAAGTTCACATTCCTGGTACATTTCGAAGGTTACCGGCCGTCGCGAAAAGCCAAAAGTCGCCTCCGTTCGTGACTTTGCTCGTCTTGGATGGAAGACGACTGCAAGGCGTATCCTGCGGAAGCCAGTGGAGGAAGCTGTGCCCCTCGAAAGGTCCAAAACTCGCCTCCATCCACCATCTTACCCATCCCCAATGGAAGGCCAGTGCACGGCGTATCCTGGGGAGGCCAGTGGAGGGTGCCGATCCTCCTTGGAAAGCCAAAAATTCGCCTCCCTCCATGCCTTTCCCCGTCCCCAATGGAAGGCCAGTGCACGGCGTATCCTGCGGAGGCCAGTGGAGGGTGCCGATCCCTTGGAAAGCCGAAAACTTCGCCTCC
>MU936589.1:0-10787 GCA_036418165.1 Cooperia oncophora
CCCCTTCCAAGACACTCCGACCAAGCACGATCCGCAGCCCGGAGCCAAATGTACGACGTGCTCTACTCATCCTGAGAATCGCTACTTCCCGGTACTCTGGCGAAAGGATGCTGCAGTGGCCCTGAGGAGCCCACCCACAGGTACGCAGACGCAACAGCTGCACAGCCAGGCGTACACGTAGCTATAACCAAACATGCTACTTTCTGGCGTTCACGTTCGGCTGCACTCTACACTCATAGCGATAGCCAGCTTGCCGTTCGTGTAGTTTCCTGCGAGACCTCGGGGCCAACGCGTATGCTTTACGCTGTGGATAGCAAGTGGAGTTCGAAGCGGAACTAAGCCATTAGAAGCCACCAGCTTGGACTGCGCGCAATCCTGATTGGTGAAAGTGGCAGAATTCTACAACTACGGATATATCCTTCCACACATGGTAAGGATCCATTTCGCAGGTAAGCGTGCAGCTCATCGTCAGTTTCTACGTTCTTCACAGCTCCAAAATTGGTAGTCGTTTACCCCTCTACGCCCTTGATATGTTCCTCTCTCTCTCTGCTAGGAGGAGTCGCTGCTTCAAGGCCTGTCATGTGAAGTTATTCTTAGGAGACGTCGTCATGATATCAGACACATTATTCCGGTAGAACGAACTCTGACTATGAGAATCAACGAGCATAATTTGATGTTAAACAGCGGAACCTTGTTGCAAACAATACAGGCTACCGTACTTATTCGAAACTCGTAGCCAATTACCCCGGTTATTGGTGGTTAAATAGCAAGCATATGCTTTCTGATGAAAACAGCGATATCTTCTAGTCTATTGCACTTCACTGAGCAGAAATCAGAAGGTCTCCAAAGCGCGTCAGAAGCTTCCCGCGTTTTTACTGAATGCACTACCCTCAGCGAAAAAAATTGCGAGGACTGCGACGCAACGCGAGCTTCTCAAACAATAATGAAATGAAATGTAAAGCGTGTCTACAAGAACCTCTACACACAAAAAAAACACCAAAGTTTAAGAACAAATGCGCTCGTTCCATTTCACCTGTTCTGCTCGCTGTTCAGCGGCGAGCACTAACATTTTTGACGATCGACAACTTGTCGATCGTCAAAAATGACATTGGTAGCATTTAACTGCACTCGTTGAAAAAAGAAGCTGTTTGGTGATGATGCTCTCAGATGCCCCGACAGACGGGAGAGGGTTATTGACGACGACGGAGTCTAATCAACTTAAGGCTGCGTTCAGACTTCGCGATGACTCGCGTCGACACGCGTGTAACATGCCTATTCGCGCTACGATTGCAATAGCGCTCTAAGGCTATACAGGGGGGCAAAAAAGTCACTTTGCTTCATTGACTTTCGAGGCGCTATAAGTTACACTTTATAAATTCTGATCGTTTCTACCACCATATTAAAGAGCATATTAAATACTATTTTGAGGCGGAGATGGTGTAGTGACAAGTGGGGCGCTCACCATTCGCGCGGTCCGGGTTCGAATCCCGGGTCGACTCCCGCCCAGGCCAACCAAGCCTTCTACCCTCCGGGGACGGTGAATTGGTACCAGATTCGTCTGGGAGGATAAAACACTGACTTGTACATCGGCTGGCCACCGCAAGTCATTGTATAGGCCACATCGCATTCAATAACCCACTACGATTCTGAATGGAAGTAGAATGCGTGCCGCATCCCACAAAGGGATTGATCAACGGCGAAGACTTTATCCTTTTTATCCTTATTAATATACTATTTTATGCACACTCCTTCACAGGCCTTCTGATGAACGCTCATCCGAGAGATTTCTGGCGCGCAACCGCGATGTGGTCGCTGACGAAAAGGAGATAAGTTCGATTTTCTCCGCCACCGTAGACCACCCCTATTGAACTCCGCCCGAACCGGGTAATTGAGGGGATTCAGGTCAGGTGACCTACTTAGATATTCCATCTTCTTTAGGTACTCAGCCCCCTTCCATTCCAAGTAGGCGAGAGTTTCTCCAATGCCCTTCGATTCCATGTGGTGGCACCCAATGCTGTAGCAGTACAAAGTTTCCAAGAAGGTACGGGCGACGACCCATGCGGGGAGATATTCTTATTCGAGGTTTGGTACGATGTAATCTGCCAGCTGCTCAAACTTCAGCCCGGCACGATGCAAATCTTAAAGTCTTTCATTCCAGGTGCGTCCCTGTCAATCACGCATCACCCGCGCCTTGGCGACTGCCGTGAAGATGATGTCCTAGACCGTAGCGACGTTGTCGAGCTGCTCGATGTTGGAAGTCTTCCAAATTGAGAGTACTGGTCTCCAGTAGCTACCCATGGGTGACTCCACACTAAAAGTTTCGCAGCTGTTTGGAGGTGACATGAATTCCAAAGGTCTTCTCCAGTCAGGCTGCGACTGGAGATGACCTCATATTTTGGTGTACATGAAGGTGATGGGCGAGGGCCAGCTCCTGCTTATCGAGGAACATCTTGGGTATCTTCCGCCCTGGTACTCGTATCCACGTCTTTCTCTGGCTGGCGAAAACTTTGCTGATATGTGACTCGGTCGAAATGACTTTTTTTGGCCCCTCCCCCGCCCGCAGGCCGTCGAGCGCTGATCGATTTACCTGCCTGCGAACAGCAGCGGCAGCATTTGACTGGTGGAAACAGCCGACCGGCCCCCTGTGTTTCGAAATATGTGCTTAGGGAGGACTGGTGGTTTGGTGGTTGCGGTAAGACCGGCTGCCTGATATTGATAGGCATCGGCCGTCTGCAGCTACTTTCGCGTCTGCGGTGCTACTGAAACTGCAGTACGCGTGTTACAGCGCGTCATCGCGAAGTCTGAAAGCGGTTAGAGGGAAAGGGACGTACATAAGTGCTTGTTGGTCTTTCTCGATTGTTACCGTTTCGAGTGTGCTATATGCTCTCCCCTCCTCACCGACCGGGATCTTCTTAGAAATCTCAATCTCTCCTGATATCCTCTGAAAAGAGTTATTGATGAAATTTTGGCTAGGCTCGGGAAAAAGTGATGTGGGGGGGGGCTTCTCCTACTGGGGGAGGTACTTGTCGGGTTTCGAGAAGAAGGTACAAGGATATAAAGGTGCTTGTGCGTCTTCAGCTGTGCTCGATAGTTGGTCGCTGGGTGCAGGTAAGGGTTGTATTTGCCATCGAGAGAAATGCATTTTCTGTTCCAAGTGCGCTGTAGCCTCCCTCGCCTCACTCGACCGCAGTTTTGAGAAATGTTATGGGGAACTGAAAAAAAATTTAAAAAGAATTTGGGTAAAGGTTGTGGGGGCAGGAGAGAGCATAATAGACAATCTGTTTTTTGCCAAATTTGGTATCTATCAAACGATAGGACGTACTCTTGTTGCATACCCCCTTTTGAGAGCGATAGCAACGCTCATGTGTACTGGAGTGATGCAATGCTAAGTCATCATGAGATAATACACGTTTACTAGAGCTCGTTATTCCGGTCATGTACACTCTAACAAGGAGGAGGCAGGGAAGGCATTAATTTGTGATTAGTGATCATAATTCTATCTTTGTACGACTCGATGTGTAAGTAGCTGTTTTAAATCCTTAGAAGAATAGGCACTACCGTTGATCGAAATCGCACAGTACAGTCGTCATCCTTGCACTTGATAGTCAATGTCAGTGCGGCTGCGTGCGGCGCGGTCGCCCGCACCCGTACTGCACCAATCGTTGAACCAGGAAGTGACATTACTGTATTATATCCTTCGTGTTACTCGTTTTCTATCACTTTTTGTCGCATACGCGTTTCAACCGGAAAGGCATGAGAGGCTTCAAAACAGAGTGACGCTCCTTACTCGCCGACACTGCGCGCTATCCAGTCAACCCGGATAAGACTGTAGCTTTTAATTCATGGGTAATTGAATGAGATGCGCATGCATTCTGAGAGCAGTGTTTTACACTACCCTTTTACCGGGAACACTTACAGCGCTTCATCCAGCTTAGACCAGGACAGGGCTGCTAGCTTATCAGAACGTGCTACATGTTTTTGAAGTTGTACTCTCAACTGAAGCTAGTAATAGAGTCCTTTTTCTAGATGAGGCGTCGAAATTAACAGAAAACTCTTATAGACACAATGCCGACGATTAGTGTCAATGAGCATTGTTACAATGAGGTCACTATTCGAGGATCGTTCTGAGTCTCCATAAAACGACCCTCAAATGGTGAAGTCATTGTGAGGTGAGATTAGCGAAATAAGGGCAACATAGTGAAGGAATAGACAAAAAGGTTATGGGAAGTTGACGCGACCTTCACCCATATTATAACATATAATTCGCTTTGTTGTTGTGTTATGTTTGTTTGTTTGTTTGTAAGTCTGTAAGTTTTGTAAGTTTGTAAGTTTGTAAGTTTGTAAGTTTGTCTGTCCGGAAATTCGGTTCGACCTGAAGAACGACTTGGAGAGGTCGGGTCAAGGTGGGGATGGGTAGGGCATGGGACAAGAAATAAAAAGCACTTGATGACCTATGGGAAGCCCCGCCCACAGTGGGCGGGGCACCGCCGAAAGTTTGGGGTTCCGCAGAAAAATGTTCATAATTCGCTTCCGGAGCAGCTTAAAGATGGGGAAAAAAGGGACTAAGGTTAGTAAGGAGTCGCCAGACTAACTGTGGCAGGTACACCCTAAATGGGCGGGGCGTACTCAAGGTGGGCGGTGCTTCTCGCAAAATTCAGTAACCCGGTTCGAGAGTGTTTGGAAGTCGCAAAAAACTCAGTGTAGAATGTAAATATCCGGCGAATATAGGGCACGCTCAAAGTGTGTTGAGACCCGCCCACAGTGGGCAGGGTATTCATTTTAAAAGTTTGTAGCCCGGTTCCAGAACACTCCAGATACCGGAAAAAGTGGATTAAGTTCAGCAGAGGGTCGTCGGTTAAGATTGTGGGCAAAAAAATTGTGGGCGGAGCCTGCTCCGAGGTGGGCGGAGCCAGACAAAAGGGTCTGTAAAACGGTTCCAGAACACTCCAGACACCGGAAAAAAGTGGATTAAGGTCAGCAGAGGGTCGCCGGTGAGGATTGTGGGGCAAAAACATTGTGGGCGGAGCCTGCTCCGAGGTGGGCGGAGTCAGACAAAATAAGATCCATAAAACGGTTCCAGAAGGCACATCGCAGACACCTGGAAAAAACGTGGACTTAAGGTCAGTAGAGGGTCGCCGGTGAGGATTGTGGGGCACAAACATTGTGGGCGGGGCCTGCTCCGAGGTGGGCGGAGTCAGACGAAGAATCTGTAAAATAGCTCAAGAGTACTTCAGACACCGGGAAAAAAGTGGAGTACAGAACAAAAGGGGATATCAGTTGAATCTAATAAGAAAGCACGCGAGCGGTGCGAAGCCGCGCCGCCTCTGCGCAGCGCGGCCGTATCAGAGGGAGGCCGCGCCCGCGCGTCAGCCGGTGAGGCGACTGGTATGTAAATAACTGCCGAAAAGAAGCACAAACTTAAAACAAAGTTTGACAATGTTACTCGCTCATATGGGTTTTTTCGGCCGTAGTGTGTTTCTATAGACTTCTGTAAGTTGTTCCTCTACGCTGTTTCCATCTTGGTTGTGCACTGCGCAAATCGTCCATGGGTATGGAAATGAAAGTTTACCAACTATTGATTTGATCTGTATTCCGCTACCAATTGATCCTTACAGAAACGTTAAAATCTGGCCTTTGCGGAATAAAATCGGCCACCATTCACGTCTGTTTTAAGTAATGTGTTGCAAAACGAGATAGATATTCTTAAGAATACTGATCACTACTTCTCCTGTATTTGTGATTGCTCATAGTTTCTCTACCACCTGTATGAGAAAATCTAGCCGTCACTAGCCGTCAGCGATTTGTTGGCATTTTCGAAGCAGATGCTGGGAAGATCTTGCATACTTCTATTATGGGACAACGCTCATAGTTTGTGAACGTGTCCGTGAAATTCGCAGTGCAAATCTTTTGATTTCCAAGCGAGGTATTGCGGAAACCATGACTTATGTATATTGAGGGATTCTTGATTTATACTAGTGGACCGCTATGTATTTATTGTTCTGCTACGAAGGTGCATTACTTCAGCGTAACTGATAAAAGTCCATAGGGATAACTGCGTAGATTAGTAGTGGCAAATTAAAATAAGTTGTTCTTAGAAGTTGCAATTCTGTCCGATGGGAGGGGCACAAGAGGAAGTACCGCCTCACTGATGAACCCTCTGGGGAAACAATCTCGTGCTCTTTCTTTATTTATTTTTTCGCAATTCATCACTCACTACATATCCTACAATTTGCAAGCGGAAAAACAAGCATACTGTTAGGACATTTGGCAGCTCACAAGAATTCAGAAAATTGTTTTCTATGAGCAAATTTGATTGATAGGTGAAGGTGGTATGGTGATTAACCTTATTTTTCAGATAGATGGCCTTTCACTTCATATTCCTTTCCTGCATCATATTCCTAGCCACTGTCCTTGGTTTGTTCGGAAATATCAGTTTGATCTACGCAGTCGTCAGATACAAAACTCTTCACTCGAAACATGGTAAAAGTTTTAGCATGGACATTTTAACTGTTTATTTCTTCATGGAAGTAGAAGTTTGTTCCAATATCACTGAGGAATACACAGCAGCGAAAAAAAGCTAAAAACAGGAAACTGCAGTAGCGGTGGTTTCAGCTCACTTATTCTCTACTAAATCAAGAAGATCAGGGGCAGTGTGCGAAGTTGTAGTTCACCAACATGATAATTTTGATAATTCGTTAGAGTGGAGGTGAGGTAGAGGCAGGTTTCCCCACATTGCTACGAATGCACACAGAGCATCTTGGAACTTAATCAACAGCACTACCCGTCCCTCTGAGCCTTTCTTACGTCGGCTGCTCTCTGCATGTCAGTGCATAGACGCATCGCAGTCAAAAGCTTCTGCGATTTTGAGTGGAAATGAGTTTTTTCTGAAGAATGGTTTGTCAGCAAGAAAAGTTTTACTATGAGTGACAGTGGTTGAGAAGTTGCATCTTCATCTGGTCTTTATTTGGACGAAGGCCACGGAAGGAGTAGGTGCAAAGCACTAGAAGAAGCTGCATAAGTGGTGCATACTAAGTGTGTTAGAATAATCTCGAGCTCTGTCAGCTGCACAACGTTTCAAGAACGTATGTGATTTCTGGTGGAGTACGCCAACTTTCTTAGGCAAAGTTTTCACCTCGGCATAAATATGTGACGCTCAAATATAGATGACAATAGCCTCTAGAAACTCACAACTAAGTCCTGGCCATAAAACCATGGAGATGTGGGCGCACTACTTCAAGTTTAATCACATTGTGAATAAAGCAGGGAAGTACATTTCGCAGCTTTACTGTGAAAAAGGCCATGAGGAAACTCAGGGACTGAAGGGTAATTAATGAACAAACCATTATTCCGAGGCTTGATGGCTTACTGTAGATTTTCAAACAGAAGGTAGACTTGGCAGGATCGAAGCCCGTTATCTAGAACAACTTGCCTGCAGGTGCAAGAAACGCGCAAAACCACTTTAAAAAGGCTGACGCTACACTATCATTTCCTTACGAACCGTTTTGCGCTTACTATGAATTCAGCTCAAATCATATGGGGCGCTCCAGGGTGATGAGCCAGAGAAGTTAAGATTATGTGTAGCGTTGTCTCACCTCGTAGCAACCATCCACGCTCCTTCGGACCTTGTTAGAGACACTGACGTAACGTTAAAAGCAGTGTCGTCAGAAAATCTAAGAAAGTCAATGTGTGTTTGCATTACGGCTAAAGACATATGAAAATGAAAATCGATCGATGCAAAAATGCTTGCTCTTTCGCAATGGAAGTAGCGTCCCTACAAGGAGGTAAGAAAGCAATTCTTTGAGTGTTCACCTGCTGTGCAGAAGTTTTGAGTTGATCAGAGCCTTACTCATGAGCCACTTCAATAGATGAACCTCTTTTTCTGAATTCGATCTCCGCTCAATTTTACTTAGCCTTCCGTTAATGTTGATAATGCGGGCATCAATTACGTTTGAAAGTTCGTTACGTAATTGTCGCTACTTACTTCCTAATTGCAGTGGCAAGACTAAATAAGGAATAATGCGTAATTAGTGGCCCTGACAAGTTAAAGCATTACCTGGAGAAAATGAATGTCCCAAAGGAAACATTATTGCACCACTAGCCTAGCATATCAAACAGACGTGCCTGAATCCCTTAACTCCTTTAGAATTCCGGAGTGAGAGACCAAATCGTCGGTGGAAACGTCAGCTGAGATGGAGACTTATTTTTGGAACCAAGATCCCTTTGGCTGTATATTATGGTTTTTTAATGTGTGGCCCATTCGATGAGAAAGGGTACCCTTGCATTAACTTTCTGAACGCAAATTTTCACGATTCAGTATTGACATGCAGGCTTCTGAATTCAACGGCTCCGAATTCTTGAGAAATGAAATGCTGTTTAAATTCCGCTGGCCCTGAAACCCTCATGGACTTTTCTTTCCTATACGCAAAAAGCACGATATTGTCTGGTATTCGGTCTTAGAATGGGTTATAGGGGCTTGCTATAGGCGAAAGATGTACGAAAAAGCGAAGCAAGCCGTCAAAACTAGTAAAAAATGCTTTTAGTTTCAAAACTCAGAGCAGCAACTTTTTGGCGCAATTCCCATTGGACATCGACGCTTAACCGCGTACGGTAGATGGCTTATGGGCCCTGCGCTCATATATCCACAGGCACCGCAACCGCTTCATATTAAATAACGAGCAGCAGGTACGGTCCCATTTTAGAATCAGAATCGCAACATTTGGACAGCTAAAAAATTTCACCAGTTTGTCACTAAAAATTTACTGAAGCTGCTCGTGGTAGGCTGCCTGATCGAGCACGAGGGTCATTGCAAAAGATCTCGGTAGGAAATAGCGAACGAAACAAGTTCAATTAAGCACTTACTCATTCGATATTCGGCGAACGTGTGACGACCTTCTCGGCCGATCTGATCCACATCATTGACTAGCGACACCAATGACCACAAATCGCAGTCATTTCCCGGAAGAAACCTCCCGATTCAAACGTCTAAATCAGTTTCGAACTGGTTAGGAACTGCTTTACGGTCAAGTGTTGGCATGCCCTAATGTAGAAACGCTGAATACCCTGCAATGCCTTTTTAGCCATGTTCGCCGAAGAATGCCAAAAAAATTCAGTTGTATGCACGTGGAAGGCGCGTCACCCCGTGTGTCCATAAACTGTTCAGGTTAACCAGGAACCGATAGTACGACATTGCTATAACATGCGACTGGCCTAATTCGTGCAATGAGTTACAGTGAATGACTTGATGGCTGCGGTTGCATACTTTTGCGGAGCAGCGTCACCAGCCACCACTAGAGTTCTGAAGGTCCGACAGCGACTAGGAAACCAGTTAGCGTCTACCAGCGTCCATCAGCGTCCAGAAGTGGAGAGTATGAGGCGACAGGAGGTCAGCACTTCTATCGCCCATGTTCTCCAATCCCAGACGCTGCTGGTGACTGATGGACGCTAGTAGACGCTGCCTATACGCTAGATATTAGGTCATCCCATTCAAAGTGGCCGATGGTTTTTTTTTGAATAAAACAAAGAGGAGAATAGATAGAAAAGTGATATTTTAGCTTTAGGATGAGTAAATCCCTCCTTCACCAATGACCCGCTCCCAGTGCCCCGAGGGCCTTTGGACCTCTGGTACCTTCGATTTTTCAACAAGTGTGAGTAAATTGCTGTTGTTGCCAATTTCGGCAAATGACAAAACATTGTAGCGTCTGCCGTCGAAGAGTACTCTCTACTGAATAGAACAGTTGTAATCGCATGGCTTTATGACGGGCGAATGGGACGATTGAACTCAGGTCTCAGTATTGTTTGTGTCCCAGCACTGATCTACAATACAGTTACTCGGGGTCTGGCACTATGACGAGCAACGGTGGCCTTCTTGTAGTTGTGTGGTACCATCCATTTGTCGATCTGAATGCCGAGGAACAGGCAATATGCACCGACAGTGACGGATTTGTCCTCTGTATAGAGCCGCTTGAAAGCCACAGTGTGGGAATCCTTTGCTATGATGATCATCCACTTGCGCCCACGTAACTCTTCATGGTAGAACTCGGGCGGCTTCTCATCTGCATTCATACAAAATTGACGATTGTGAGTTTCGACTCGAGGTCCGAGACCACCCATATTTCATCTAAGGCCGGGTGAGGTGCGTTTCACGAATGTTTGCAGACATCTCATGCTGAGACATTTTACTGCTGGAGGTATAGAATCGGTACTGCGTTCGTGCTTCTATAAGAAAATTGGGTACCCATGCGCCACCCTCTTGACCATCCTCCGTTTATCGGACATAACTCGGGCAGCAGTTGCAGCTGGGATGTCAGACTCGCGGGGAAGCTCGACAAGGGTCCAGGCTCTGTGATCAGATATTCAGTGCCTGACTTCATCCACCCGTTTTTCTTGTGCAGGATGAATATTATGGGACCACCCACGACAACAAATTTTTTCCTTTCTTCCTTGTACGGGCTCCTGAACCAGATCTTCCACCGTGTATTTCGACGAAAACCCTTACACACAACTATGCCTATGGTACGGCGCAGGTCAAATTTGAGCAGCGCACTTTCCTTTTATGACGTCTGATTTGAAAAACCGGCGCCGATTTTCACCACTCGGGCTTCTCTTCAATTTCTCGAGAACTTCTTCAGAGGCTAGGTTCGCCAAATTTCACAGATACACAGCTAGTACTAGAGCATTTCCAAATGGTATAGTAGCCCGCTGCTCTATCCCCTTTGCTTTTCTGCCATTCCTCTATATGTGTCGGCCACTTTGAATGGGATGACCTAATAGTATCGTACAACTTTTCC
>MU936671.1:0-10099 GCA_036418165.1 Cooperia oncophora
TGCCTTTCATTGAAATGGAGTTTGTTTGATGCGTAAAGGTCGAGATTTTCTCGTCTTTTTCTCTGCTTGTTCTCCAGTGCTGGCTCATTTGTGCACTCACAAATCTCTATTTAGGACTTCACATGTTACCCCGCTGTGATTAAACAATGTGCCCTGGACTTGTCATTCGCTTGAGCCCGGTACAAAATTGACAACCTTAGTTGCCAAGTTGGCGACTGGACCTTTTCTCTTCTACAGTTTCATAGTTTATTTGCTAATTCATACAACTTTACATGCTTCCAGTAGCTGCATGTGACTGGCAACCCGAACTGTCAGAATTGCAAATCATTTATACTAAAGCCACAGCAAATACAATAGATCACAAAAAGCTCCCAGAACGAAAACACGATGAGAAGTCACTCATTTTCTCTAGAGAGTTCCATGAGTGGCGATGTACTGCGTCACAGTAGGGCAGTCAGGTCTCTGCAGGTCACGATGAAGTGTGTAGAGAGCGTAAAAGTTCGTTGAATGGTAAGTCACATTGTTGTCAGTAGAAGCGCGGTAGGCACTGCAGTATACCTTCAATATGCAATGTGCTCTGGAGTAAGTTCAAACTCAGCTGAAAGTCTATGATCAATGACCACTACTTGGACTTCAGAGTGTTCCATCAATCTTCAGGTTCTTCAGTCTGACAGATCTGCTAGGTGCAATAGTCATAAAAGGTTCGAACAGATGAGATGAACATTATGAGTTGTTACTGTTAGCATTACACGCGGCCTGTCATGGTCTAGACAGCGCCATTTAACGCCAGTAGGTGCCAATTTGGTTCTGTTGCCTTTTGCGCTAAATTCGCAAACTTGGCGTTGTGGGAAATGGGAATGAATGTGCAAGTTGCCTTGAGCGCCCATGCGCCGCCAGTAAGATTCATAATCCCAATACCTTGTCTGGGGCTCCGCATGAAAGGTATTAAGTTACTTCCACCCGCTGAAGTGATTTTCACGGGAGTTATTACTTTGGAACTCCTTGTTCCTCTTTTCTCTTGTTGTTCAGCAGGAAGAGAGATGTAGCTAACGGTTTAGTTTGCATCTAAGGGTACGTGCCAAACGAAAACTAAGCTAACTCTTTGAATTCAACCCCTTTCAACGGCATCTTGTTCTACTGATTGGTCTCTCACTTGGGCGTTCACTAAATTTTCCACCAAGACGCGAATCTACTTTATCTACCTTATCTACTCTGACCATAAGCGATGAAGCGAGACTCCAGCCTGCTGAATTGGGACTTTTAAACGAAGGATGTTCCCAAATTAGGCCAGGCTGGAGTCTCGACTGAGGCTTGCACAGAGGAGGGCCGGAGCATTGACGAATGTGCGTTATATTCGGCAGTAGCAGTTATGATAAAGACTGAAGGCCTGAAAAAGTTGCGAAATGCTTGGTGCGCGGGCTGACCAAGAGCCGAGCTTGATGTGATCGAAAACAGGTGTACCACGAGCAGCAACGTGGTGGTTTCAAAATTGGGCATGAAAGGAACAAAATTACTAGACTATAGAAATTGGCAATAAATCTCCTGGGAGGCAGAAGCAGAAGTTACAGAGCAAAAATTGGGAAAACATGATTGCGCTGAAAAGCGGACATAGCTGTAGAGTTCGGGCTTGCGATGGTGTCTGAAGTGCTCAGAGATGCAAGTGCTAGTGTTGCGCGTGAGATAGCATAATCTTCTTCGAGAAGAAGAAATTCACTAAGGACTAAAAACGTGGTGGTTCGCGAGGGGCATTTTGAGCCAGTTTGAACTAGTTCCAACGCTGATACTTTTGCGACTTGTTATGATTGTTGTGACGGGTTCCTCCATAAGCCGGCCCTGTCAACCTGGGCCTGACGCTTTGAAATTTTCGCAAGGCATGGTTTGTGCCTCGGCAGGGATTGAATTCGTGGCTCAGAGTGCGAACATGGGTCTACACTCTTACCCACTCCGCTATTCTGTTCTTGGCATTGTCGTCAATGGTGAATTTCTCTGCTTCTCTGGTCTGCACTTGCGTCCTATCTGAATGCTCTTAGTGAAAAAGCGGCATTAAGTGATTGGAAAAACAAGCAGAACTGGGACGAGGGCGGCAGACGAAGGCGCGGCATTAGGCTAATGGTTGGGATGTGTATATAGCAGTTTTGTGGTTGAAGAGCACAATACGAATCTGAACAGTGGCTAGTCGTGGAATTCACGATTATCAGAGATTTATCATATGACTGAAAGGTCTCTCATTTTGATATCGGCGCTCGCTAGGAGTTTTATGAGCTCGGCACTAGGCTGCCTTATACAGGGCTCGCACGCGTAACGCCAGCGGCAGTGTCATGGAAGGATATTAGGTTGGCGGGACTCATCCTCCGTTGCGTCTCATTAGTACATCCTGAAGAGAATTTTTTGCGCTATCTGATGGTATAATTTGTTTGGAGTATATTATGATATATGATGAGTATAATTCACCATTGTTTTGATAAACCTCCTTTTCCCAAGACTTTTTGAAGCATGTCAAAAGAGCAACTTCGGACGATATTTTTCTTCCACTACAAATTGGGTCAATCCGTAGTCGAGACAGCTCGACACATTGACCACGTGTGGGGCTAATAGTGTTGGAGAAAGCACCGTGCGACAATGGTTCGACAAATTTCGTTCTGGAGATTTCAGCCTTGAAGATGAACCTCGTAGCGGTCGACCTAAAGCAATACTGACGAGGATTTGAAGGCGTTTGTGGAGGCTGACCCATCCCAAAGTTCGAGAGATTGCAGAAAAGCTAGGCGTTGGCAAATCCACTGTTGCGGATGGTCTGAAACGCATTGGGAAGGTGAAAAACTCGACAAGTGGGTGCCCCACAATTTGAGTGACCGGCAGAAATTGGCACGTCTCGAGGTTTCTTCTTCACTGCTTTTGCGCAACAGAAACGACCCGTTTTTGGACCGAATTTGTCACCTGTGATGAAAAGTGGATGCACCCATATAACCAAGAGGACGTTGCTGGACAGTGAATAGATGCAACGAACCAGCGAGAGCAATTTCCAAAGCCGAATCCTCATAAAAACACAGATCTGCGTCACACTGTGTGGTGGTCATCGTGTGTGATCGCACTATATGACTTTTTGTTACGCCGAGGCCGAAACCATCACAGCAGACTCCTACTGCGATGGGAGAATACGACGAAATGTAGCGCGAAAATTGGGCAGCTTAAAACCAGCACTTGTCAACAGAAGGGTCCGATTCTTTTGTATGACAACGCCCGGCCCACACGTTTCACAAATCACTATCCATAAATTGAACGAATTGGGGGTTGAAGTTCTACCTCACCCACCATATTCTCCAGACCTTTCACCAACCGACTATCACCTTTTCAAACATTTTCAGAACTTCCTTGCTGGAAAATACTTCATCAATCAGGACCAGGCAAAAAAGCCTTCTTTCGTGGATTCTCGACCACCCAGTTTTTCCTTTGATGGGATTTATCGACTGGTGTCACATTGGCAAAAGTGTGCTGAAACGGTGCTTATTTCGATTAAATCCGATGAGTATTAAGAAAGTTATGATCGTTTAAAGTGAAACACTCAAAACGCTGAGAACTTTCCGGACAACCTAATAGATATCGATCTAGCGTTCCCAGAGTCACCAGCGTACGCTAGCGTTACGCCAGCGCACGCTAGCGTAGCGAGGGCACGGGAAGCATAGCTATCGATCTAGCGCTCCCAGCGTTTCACGAGCGTTTCACTAGCGTTTCGCTAGCGTTTGCAGCGGCGGGGCTAGAGAGTATAGAAGAGTAGGAGAGTACAAAATACTGGCAAACGCTAGCAAAACGCTAGTGAAACGCTCGTGAAACGCTGGGAGCGCTAGATCGATAGCTATGCTTCCCGTGCCCTCGCTAGCGCTAGCGTACGCTGGTGACGCTGGGAACGCTAGATCGATATCTATCCTTTCCCCGACACTGCCGCTGGCGTACGCTGGAAGCGCTACGCTATCGCAAAGTATAAACGCAGCCTAACAGATTATCGTTAACAGAGCAAAGCTGCGCCCCTACTGATTGTCACGTTGTTGACTGTACTACTGTCATCAAGGATACTCAATCAGGAATGAACTCACCGCTGAAGGAAGAATCGCAGCGGCAACGCAGTCATCTCTGTCTAAGCAATATTGCAAGCAGTCTGGGCCAGCTAGCTGCATCTGCCATCCGCTCAGGGCTGGGTTGTCTTCGTATGATGCTGCGTCAATGACGTAGTCCGAAGTGTGTCGCATAAAAGTGCAGGCAACGTCAGCGTCCGGCTGAAATAGATAGCTTTTAAGAAGTACGGGTAATAACTACTTTTTGTACAGAAAGAAGTAATGACACAGTTTTCTCGAAATTCCGAGAAATTTGGGCTTCCACTGCACACAACAGTGATCGTATGACTGCACAGGTAGTGCTATAAACATTATCCGAGATGATCAGCGGCTGTAGAGCGTTACTTCTGACTCGCGAAAAAGCCTGACAGCACGTTGGCTCAAGTAGCAGTCACACTAGGACCCAATGCACTCAGCATGGCAGTCGCGCGGGGCGTTGCCTCTCTCTCTCTCTCTCTCTCTCTCTCTCTCTCTCTCTCTCTCTCTCTCTCTCTCTCTCTGGGTTCTTAAATTCTAAGGGGTTTCCGTACCTGTGCCAGTCTAGTCAGGAAGGTATTCAATAATTGCCTTGTGGACGATGTTGCGGCAGTACGCACCTACCGAAGGGTGAGATGAATAACTGAAGAATATTTGTTCGCTCCTCACGTTTTCCGCATTCCTAACTGATGGTGAGCCTATTGAACCAAAGTCAGCGCTCCGATCTTTGTTAGGGAGCATGAGAGACGTCCTTATCAGGGAAAACCCTCGTGTGATAATTTGTCCGATACTGAAACCTCAGAAAATTCACATTGAAAGCGTTCTTGGGCAGCTGCTTCCAACTTGAATAAAGACAGCAGAAAACAACCTTTGCCTCAGCTCTCAACCTTTTTGTCAACCGACCATCCCAGTGCAACTTTGAGATACATTCCTCCACGCTTACCCGTTTCGTAAGTTTCCGTCCTTGTTCAATTAACTCAGTTTGCATCAGAGATAATCCCGGCTCTCTGCTCCGTCAGTGAGGGCCACTGAGGTCATCGTTGAAGTTACGCCAGCGTCCAGACTTTACGATTGGTAGCTCGGATCGCGTGAAGCGCTCAAAGCGTATAATTCAAGCGCGTAGAATGAACCCTTTCTTAGCTGTGTATCTGACCATATTTTACTTTAAATCAAACCTTTTTAACCAGAATTCACCCCTTTTCAAACCAAATTCACCCTCACTTTTCACATCAAATTAACCACTTATAAGGGCGGGCATCATCAAGCAGATCATGCCAGACATCACCTGGCACCCGTCGCCCATCCCCGATCGAGCCACGGCCACTTGTCAGCGAAGCAGGGATAGATTCGCGAAATCTTTTTCTACTTTCTGCTTTTTGCTGTTATCGCACAAAACTCGACTGGTGGGAAATCGATCGGCAGTGTGCGACAGTGGCCGACTCCGCCGATCTTGCTTAAGAGTTTGCAAATCTAGGCTGACCACATCCCACTTGCTTTTCGCGGATTCCGAGTATTTGTGTCAGAATTTTTTTTGCCTTCTGGGGTGAACATCGCTTTCAACAGCCATGCGCTGGTAGGATACTTGCTTGAGGCTGGTTTCAACAATGATTGCAATCAGTGCAAAAGTTCGTCGGATCGTCATAATCTCAATTACGTGCAAGATGATTCCTTGAAGCTTTCTAATCCTTGGCAAGAGCGTAGCATGTGGCCGAAGCGAGAGTGGTCGTATGTGCAGAACTCTGTACAAGAGCGCATTGGTTCTCTTTGGAAGGTTTCAGGGTCGAAGGGCTTTAGGCTGCGTTTATACTTTGCGGCAGCGTAGCGTAGCGCTTCCAGCGTACGCCAGCGGCAGTGCCGGGGAGAGGATGCATATCGATCTAGCGTTCCCAGCGTCACCAGCGTCACGCTAGCGTACGCTAGCGTACGCGCTTTTCTCATAGCGCGTTTCGACGGCAGCCGGTTTTGCGTAGCGTTTGCAGCGTCAGGCAGGGGATAGAACATGGGAGAGTCTGGAGGGTACAAAAGAACATCGATTTGCGCTCTCTCACTCGCCCTTAGTCTCTACAATGCACATCGCTTCTGCGTCTCCGACGGCCACATAGTCTCTACTATACACGTCGATTCCGCGTCTCTGACGGTCACATAGTCTCTACTATACACATCGATTCCGCGTCTCTGCCGGCCACATAGTCTCTACAATACACGTCGATTCCGCGTCTCTCACGGCCACATAGTCTCTACTCCCTGCCGCTGCAAGCGCTAGCAAAACGCTGGTGCCGCTGGAGAAACGCTCGAGAAACGCTGGTGAAGCTAGATCGATAGCTATGCTTCCCGTGCCCTCGCTACGCCAGCGTGCCGCTAGCGTACGCTGGTGACGCTGGTGAAGCTAGATCGATATCTATCCTTTCCCCGGCACTGCCGCTGGCGTACGCTGGAAGCGCTACGCTACGCTGCCACAAAGTTATAAACGCAGGCCTTTCGGAATCATTGTACTATATGTAATCGCGCAATTCGTCTGTTGGCGTGGTGAAAGGTATCACACTTGTCCCTGAGCCAGAGTAGGCGTGGCATTTGAACGTGGCACAAAATTGGTAACTCATGGAATATTTCAGTCTGGGATAACTCTCATCTTGCTCGTGATGGACAGAAACTCGACAACAATTGTGTCAAGATGAAAATATCTCAGGCAGAAGCATCGGTTAAGTTGAAACATACGGCCACGCCTACCCGATCTCAGGGATAGCATATATGTTTGTGTGCTGTACGTGTGTTTGAAAAGTCTAAACTCAAAAAAACTTCCTTCAAAACAGCGATAGAGCGCTGAAAATGATAAGTGACGTAGAATGCGGATAGGAACCCTGTTAGTAGGTAGCGAGAGGTGATAAGATATGATAGAACCATGAGACCTCCGAAGCACAGCACGGGAGAACCTTGGTTCCAAGGTGTGTGTATAGGATTCAGACGGGATATTATTGGTGGAGTGGAGGACATCATAAATCTGGCATGATACATAGGGCGCCAACTTCAGAGAGGAAGGCTTTTTTCTGAATCTTCAGGGCGGCTGGTGGACCTGCTTTCCAGCAAGCAATTTAGTGGTGGTCAGAGAAAGATGTGGTGGGAGCTAAAAGTTCCGTACAAGGGGTGTAACAGAGGTATATTTCGGCAGGCTCCTCTTGCTTGACTAAACTGACATTGTCCAAGTATTTAAGGTCGAAGGTGCAGGTGAGCCATCCTTTAGCGATATAGCGATAGTCGGAATTGATTCGGGTCAGCTAAGCCCTTTTCGGTTCAACAAAAATAGAAGTTAAAACAGATATCTCTAGTGAGAAGTGACGGAGCGCCAACAGGCTCGACTTTTTCTCACCCTCACGGCAAACATCTTCAAGCTTTTATTTTTGTTGAACTAAACACAGGTATGCGAAAGCTGTTCAACGGAAAAACTAGGGTGCGAGGATAATTCACTGTTTTTCTTCGATACTGCCACTATCGAAATTCTTTCAACCGCTTAGCTGTCCTTTTTTCTAACAAACCGGTGATTGTTCTTGGAATGAGATAAGACAGACATTGCACATGTCATTGAAGAGGACAAATGGCCGAGATTTTAGAAACACGGACTTGTGTTAGGGTCGAGTGTTAGGGACAGCACAAACACGTCCCGTGATGCAGTTTTAGTACTGGTTCAAAATGTCGGCGCATGAATGGCGCGTCAACCCTTTACACTCCGCTTACATACGGACTGTCGGGGGTATCGGCCAAAGAAAGAAGGCGCACGGAAGCCGTTCTCAGCCTTTCTTTGAAGCGCGTATGCGACAAAAAGTGGTAGAAAACGAGTAATACGAAGGATATAATGCTGTTATGTCATTTGATCGCTTCAACAACTGGTGCAGAAAGACTTTGGAACCGCGGAAAACGCAGCCGCACTGACCCGCCCCGACAGTCCGTAATGATGAGGAGTATACACGTAGTACGGCTGCTATATTTCGGATGGCGTTTGAGGCTATGTAAGTTATTCTACTGAGACACTGTGAGTGGAACAAAGAGGTCACGAAAGTGACTGAGAGGATGCTTTCACGCATAGACGTGTTCGTATCGTAGCGTATCATTGATAGTCACGACATCAGCATTCTAGTACAGTATACAAGGGGGGGGGGTGGCAAAAAAAGTCATTCCGGCCGAGCGAAGTTTTCGCAGCCCAGACAGAGGAAGTGGATATGAGTACCAGGGCGGAAGATACCCAAGATCTTCCTCTATAAGCAGGAGCCGGCTGCCGCCATTCACCTTCATGTACACCAAAATATGAAGTCATCTCCAGTCGCGGCCTGAGTGGAGAACGCCTTTGGAATTCATGTGAATGGAAATGCACCCATGGATAGCTCCTAGGATCCGACCTTGGTCATGGCAAACCACTCAAACATCGAGACCAGATCGGCACGGTCGCTACGGTCTAATGGAATCAATCTTACCCGCATCACCAAGGAGGCGGGTTTATGGTGTGGACGACCGTACTTGGGATGATGAGCGATATTCTTCTTCTCTGGCACGCATAGACTGAGGGTGTGCGCTGGTGGCTACATCGAGCAACTCGAGGAGAATATCCCATCTTCATGTCGTCGCCCGTACCTTCTTGGAAACTTGTACTGCTACAGGATTGGGTGACAACACATTTAATCGAAGGGCGTTGGAAAAACTTTCGCCTACTTGGAATGGAAGAACGTTGAGTACCTGGAAAAGATGGAGTATTTAAGCGGGGGTCCTGAACTAAACCCCCTCAATTACTCGGTTCGGGCGGAGCTCAACAGGGTGGTCTACAGTGGCGGAGAAATCAACGATCTCGCTCAACTCCGGTACCCACTCACTTTCGCGCGGCCGAATCTCTCGATGGCGCTCCTCCAGAAGGCTGTGGCGGAGTATCATTATAGTATTTAATGTGCTCTTTAATATGGTAGTAAGAAATGTCCGATAAAAATTTAATAAAGTGTAACTTATAGCGCCTTGAAAGTCATGGAGGCAAAATGACTTTTTTTATTGGCCCCCCTGTATGTTACTTCTCAACACAGCAGTCTAAGCCCTTTTCGGACGAGACAGACAAACAGGCGAAATTTTTGTAGCTCGTTAGGACAGTTTTTTCCAGGCGATGAAGAAGCGTGAATGCGCATTTCACTTGAACGCTACAGCGGCTGCATATTTTTTGGGACATTCTAATTATGATACAATTGTAATCACGCTTCTGTCCCTCATCACTGAATGACAATTGTCTCAATGGTGACCTTTACGGGAAAGGCATTTCTGAATTAAGAACGCCGTCCTCCCCCCTCCCTATTTCCTAGATTCAGAGTACAGGGGCCCAAAAAAGCCATCTTCGACGCCATCTCGCCAGCTACCTGGAGACGAGCAGTATCTCGATCTGGATGACCTCCAACATCGCACGCTCTACCTCCACACAGTCGCCACGGTTTAGGAACATCATCTTCACCGCAGTTTTGCCAGGTGCGGGTGACGGTATGGACCTGAGTACCTGGTCGATATTTTCTTCGTGGACCCGGACTGAAGGTGAGCGCTGGCGGTCACATCAAGCAACTCGAGAAGAATATCCTCCCTACATGTCGTCACCCGTACCTTCCTTGGAAACTTTGTACTGCTACAGGATTGAGGCGACACCACGTGGATTTGAAGGGAGCTGGAAAAACTCTCGCAGCCACGCGCTGAAAGGAAGAGTTGCAGTAGCCTGGAAAAAGTGGAATATCTAAGTAGGTCACCTTACCTAGACCCGCTCAGTTATCCGGTTCGGGCGGAGCTGAACAGGGTGGTCTAAAGTTTCGGAGAAATCTAACTTATCTCGCTGTCTCAGGCACACAACTCGAGCCGGTCGCGTGCCAGAACTCTCGATGGCGCTCGTCCAGAAGACTGTAGCAGAGTGTCATGGTAGTATTTAATATGCTCTTTAATATGATGGTAAAAACGTCCGATCAGATTTTGATAAAGTGTATCTTACAGCGCCTCGAAAGTCAAGGAAGAAA
>MU936697.1:0-11439 GCA_036418165.1 Cooperia oncophora
GACTAGGCAAGAAACAGCTGATCACCGCGGTCGTGATGCGCTGCAGCCGCGTCGCGACCCCTGGGCGCCTAATCAAGTGCCCGGATGACGACTGTATATGTCTGCAAAATTTTACACAAGCTGATCTGGTATTTAACCCATTCGCAACCAGGCGCGTTTTTCGAAAACGGCTCGTTCGGACCGGAGCATTTGCGAGCTCTCAGCAAGTGTCCGCCACCAGTGGTGGACACGGTCCCTCGTGACCCCTTACTAAAAATTTTAGCACTGTTCAACTTTCTGCTCCCGAAATCTCCTTTTTTACTGAACCATCGAGTGCAGGGGTTATTCCTCAGGTCACAAAATGACATTCGTCCTGGTGCCATTTGGCGCCAATGTGCGCTAATTTAGTGCTATAGTCTTTCCCTCGAAAACCCGTGTAAGCTTGCATATTGAGGTGATTTGACATATTGAGGTGGCTCAAAACCTCCTGGTGGCAAGGAGGTTTTGAGCCGAGCGGAAGTGGTACTCGTGTTCAAAAGGTCAAACCAACTCAGGAAACGACTGCTAAGCCAAGTCTGTCCACATAGAAAGAAAGTTGGTCGAAAGTTGGCTTGGTTCCGGATGTCTGAGGCAGTAAAGGGTTGACAGTGCCTATAGTTTTTTCACCGGCGCTATTCGGCGCTAGGATCCACCTGCACTCGCCGTCGCCTTTTTCGCTAAAGTCGCAGCTGTTCTGCATTCGAGCTCAATTGGGGGGGGGGGGTGGGGAAGCCCGATCACAAATAAGACATTGGTTTTTATCTTTGCACCAATGTCTTATTCATGGCATGAGCGCCATGTAGCGCTCCGAAGATAAAAAGGGAAAGGGGATGTAGTGCTCTGAAAAGGCTGTAGCTTGGAGGAGGAGTGATTCCCTCCTCCTAAGGCAAGCTCAGCCTCAGCATCGCATTGATAACCCTTGTGCCCTACGCTAACTGCTAAAAATGAATGTCATATCAATAATAAGGACAGCGAATAACCCTAGTATCCAAGTTCCCATCAATTTGGGTGGAAGAGGTGATAGCACCAAATTGGCGCCATTGGCGCCAGTTGGCGCTGGGACCTGTAGTGAACGTCATATTCGTGACCAGACCAACAAAAAGCCCTAGTATGTAACTTTTCCTGAAGTTTGGTGAAAAAAGGTAGTGGTGAGTTGGCGCGGCACCATTCTGGCGCCCCGGTTTTGATGAAAAAAGTGGTGGCGCCAAATTGGCGCCTAATGGTGCCAAATGGCGTTAAACCACATTCGTGATCGGGCACTGAGTAACCCCTACCGGCAATTTTTCAGCAGAAATTTTTCTAGAGGTTTTGGGCTCAGGTGCTGCTAGTTGAATCGTGCCTGGGACCCTTATATCTGAAGATCTCGTTGGTCCACTATTTGCATAAATTAACAAAGTATGAAGACTTGTAGCACTGGGAAAAGTTCCTCGAAGAACTCGAACTGCTTCTAAAAATTTCATCAAAAGCCCGTCCGCTACATATGGTGACATCGGTTCGAAGTGGGACATCCCTTCCCTCTCCACTCAACCCAGTGGGCGACAAATTGGTCATCAATGGGCTAAAGGAGAGCTGCAACGTATTCGTGCAACAGTATGGATACGATTGAAAATTAATGCTAGCTCTTTTTCAGGAGCTGATGGCTGGAACTCTCAGAATTTGTAACTATATAATTGGAATCGTTTTTGTCTCCACAATCAAGAATTTTGATTCATTGGTTCCAGTCTATCCATGTCCAATCTTTCTCCGGGCGCATTTACAAAATCTAAATTATTCCCCATCACATGCCGAAACGTCAAGTTTAACAAATGCAGAATGAATAGTTTCTATTTAAGTCTGTCACTTTGCCGACGGTAACAACAAATCTTAACTCAGCGGTGATGAGTTACGAGGAAAATCACTTCTCAGGGGAATGTATATGGGATTGAGCCATGAACACTCCGCGTTTCCATCCCATCCCATTCATTCAAATATATCCTATGCGCTCACATTCGAGGTCCATGTCACTCCAGGTCACTTTTGGCTGTGAGCCTCGTTTTTGATGTGCCTAAAAACCAAATGCTGCTGAAAATACTTGCATTATAGGAGTAATCTAACATCGCATGATTGACAAATATGAACATCCCTTTCTTAAGTGGGTGGGTGGCTAATGGAGAACAGCGAATTTATCTGCGACTATGCTAAAAGCCTGGGCCAGAAGTGGCTCTCCAATTAGTGGCCAAAGCGCCAAGAATGAATTGTCATATTCGCAGCCATGATGTATATTCAGATTACCACTACATGACGAGTTTTCACAAACGATTTGGTAATTCTAAGGCCAGCTCAACAAATGAGCCTCGCAGCCAAGAAGTCAGCGCGTTCAAAGTATTGGTTGAACTAAGGGCCGCCGCGCAAGCTATGCGACAGTCCTGACGTATTCGGAGAGTTCATTCCCAGCAATCACGTCTTGGCAGACGATCTTTTGCGAATGTGGTTGTGCACTTTCATACAAGGATTAATGTCCAGTGGGTCATGCGACGCTCATTCATCATCATTCTCACAGCACGTGATACAACAGCAGTAATAGGGCACGTACTTCAACGGGCAATGAGGTCGTATAAACCAGAGCCGTTCTCTTCTGGAAAAATGGGTTGTCTATGGGGGCCAACATTGGGACAAGGAACCTGACCCTGCCTACCACTCCGGTAGTAAACTCCTTGCTCGGCATTTTCAAGCAAGCTCGGAAATCTCATTTTGAATATATCGGATCGAAGGCCTTCGCCATAGAAAAAAATCCCCCCCCCCTAGTGGACAGCTGTGAAATTTCTGTAAAGGCAAGGAATGGGAAATCGGTACTGGACGCTTGTGGATGAAGGAAGTGGAAAGTATAATCCTAATCCTAATCGCTAATCCCCTAATCACCTAATCGGACACACCCCTTACAATGGGCAGTTGAGATTTAGACGACACTATGTACTGCTACAAGCCGCGTCCAACACCTCGCCAGCTTCTTAGCGCGGCCGTGGTTTTCCAAATGCTTTCTGAATTCTGCTTCTTCGAATTTTTTTCGCTTTCGCTACTTGACACGAGCTGACACGCACATTCAACTGCATAGGTTTGCTACGGAAACATATATGACTCCGCCCAATTTACAATGATGTGACGTAAGATCCGAATTTTTATAAATTTCTTCGGCGTTGTTTTTCACACTCGATCTTTGCGTGATAGCAGAATAAAGTCATGGCATTTCACAAAACACCTAAGGGACGCTAGCCCTGCTTCTCTGGCCACGCCCACTTTTGTTCTCCGCGGAATTTTGATTTTTCTTCCATTTTCACTTTTTTAGGCTTTGACAAGCGGCCTGCGCCCGCTTGATGGAAAAAAGCCCGCCACTTTGTAGAAGCCCCGCCCACTTTTCAAGAAATGATGCAGATCGGCGAGCTAGTGACCGTACTAGCAGGTTATGGCCTCTCCCGTCACATAGAATGAAAAAAAGGGAAGACCAGAAAAAGGGAAACTTTGTTCCGGGTGACGGGAGAGGCCATAACTTGCCAGTACGGTCACTAGCTCGCCGATCTGCGGCATCATTTTTTGAAAAAGTGGACGGAGCTTCTACAAAGTGGGCGGAGCCTGCATTAAGCGGGCGGAGCCGCTTGTCACAGCTTAAAAAAGTGAAAATTCGGAAGAAAAATCAAAATTCCGCGGAGAACAAAAGTGGGCGTGGCCAGAGGAGCAGGGCTAGCGTGCTAGTGTGTAAATGTATGACTTTATTCGTTCTGCTCGTTCTGTGAAGAATCCGAGTGTGAAAGAAACAACGCCTGAAAGAAGTTATAAAAATTGGATGTGCTTACGTCACATCATTGTAAAAGTGCGCGGAGTCCATATATATGTTTCGTAGCAAACCCATATCAGTTGAATATGGCGCGTCAAGTAGCAGAAAAGTGAAAAAAAAAACGAAAGAAGCAGAAATTCATAAAGCATTTGGAAAAACGCACGGCCGCGCTAGAGAAGCTGCAAGGTGTTGGGACGGGGCTTGCAGCAGTACATAGTGTGGTCTGAATCTCAACTGCCCATTGTAAGGGGTGTGTCCGATTAGGTTTGAAAAGTGTTCAAATTTGAAGACACACAGTACGACTCACACACATTGAGGCGTGTATGAGACTGTCAGCGCCGCCCTGCTGTGCGATGTGTCGTGTTCCCCGCCCAAACATGCCGGGAGTGGGAGATAATTCAGGACCGTGAGACGCCGCTCATTCTCATGCCCGCCTTCACTCCGCCTTATGCCTTTTTTGCGGCGCAGATTCCCGTCCTTCATAACATCCGTCGTAAGCGCGCGTGTCGCGTGCGGCTCCTTGGCACTTTGCCAAGTCCTTTAATTGCGCTCTCAAATACAAGTAAAACGCAATTTCCTGATGCGGATAACATTGGAGGTGCTACAAAATAAGAACAGAAGATGATGACGAGGGCAGAACTCAAGAGCAACTCGGCTGCATCTGCAGTATCCATCAGAGGCCGCGCATTCCCACAAAACATGAGAATAAAAACAACCCAAGCGTCCCACTCGTTTGTTCTAAGTATTTTCCTATGGCTTGCCCCCCCCTAAAGAAAGGCAGTCATCAAAATTTTCTATGCGGCACAAACTGAAGACCGCTTAGGTTACCTTGCTTAATCTCCCTGAGAATTGACTGATCCTCTAGCAATCCCAGTTCGAATCCGTCCAGCAGAAGCAGGTGGTCTTCAATTTTTGGGTGGTCAGACAGACACACACACACAAACAACTTCTGGTTTATATATAAGTATGAGCAACACCTAAAATTTTATTCGCATCAGGAAATTGCGTTTTGCTTGTATCAAACTAACGAGTATGCCGTTTTTATTTTCATGTTTCGTGGAAATACGCGGCCTCCGAGGGATGTTGCAGAAGTGGCACAGTTGCTTTTAAGTTCTGACCCTCGTCATCATCTTCTGTTCTTATTTTGCAGCACCTCCAATGTTATCCGCATCAGGAAATTGCGTTTTACTTGTATTTGAAAGCGCAATTAAAGGACTTGGCAAAGTGCCAAGGAGCCGCACGCGACACGCGCGCTTACGACGGATGTTATGAAGACGACGGGAATCTGCGCCGCAAAAAGGTGTAAGGCGGAGCATGGAGGAACTAGCGTGTTTCACGGTCCTGTATCCTGGGCATGTTTGGGCGGGGGACCACGACACATCGACAGCTGGGGGGGGAGGGGCTGACACAGTCTCATACACCCTCATGTGTGTGAGCGTACTATGTGTCTTCAAAGTGGAAATGATATACAGGGGGGGGGGCAAAAAAAACAACTTATTCTTGCACTGACGTCGAAAGCGCTATAAATTACATTTTATTGAACTATTCATCAAGACCATTTTCACCCACCATATTAAAGAGCGTATTAAAATACCTAATCTGGCACTCCGTCATAGCTTTCTGGACGAGCGCCATCGAGAGATTCTGGCACGCGACCGCGATGTGGTGCCTGAGATCAGCGAGATAGTCGATTTCTCCGCCACCGTAGACCACCCTATTGAACTCCGCCCGAACCGGGTAATTGAAGGGATTCAGGTCAGGTGACCTACTTGGATATTCCATCTTCTTTAGGTAGCACCGAGCGCCCTTCCATTTCCAAGTAGGCGAGAGTTTCTCCAACGCCCTTCGATTCCATGTGGTGGCACCCAATGCTGTAGCAGTACAAAGTTTCCAAGAAGGTACGGACGACGACATGTGAGGAGGATATTCTTCACGAGTTGCTCAATGTAACCGCCAGCGCTCACCTTATGCCCGGGGTCACCAACAGAAGAAAATATTTGTTCATCCAAGTACGTTCGGTCCAATAAAAACCATCAAACGAGCCGCGCCTTGACAAAACTATGGTGAAGATGATGTCGCTATACCGTAGCGACGTTGTCGAAGCTGCTTCGAGATGTTGAGTGGAGAGTATTCCAAGATCGCGAGAGTACTGGTCTCAAGAGTACTCCATGGGTGACCATGCTAGAAGTTTCGCAGCTGTTTGGAGGTGACGTGAATTCCAAAGGTCTTCTCCAGTCAGGCTGCGACTGGAGATGACTTCATATTTTGGTGTACATGAAGGTGATGGGCGAGAGCCAGCTCCTGCTTGTAGAGGAACATCTTGGGTATCTTCCGCCCTGGTACTCGTATCCACGTCCTCGTGCATGGAAAAGCTTTGCTGCATAGGTGACTCGGTGAAGTGACTTTTTTTGCACCCGCCCCCCCCCCGCTGTATATAGAGAGATGACTGGTAAGTGTGTGATGAGGGGACGAAATTGATGATGAAACAGTGAGATAATAAGATTAGCCAGGTATACAAGAAAAATTAAGTCGGTAATCGCCAGGCATCGCTCCAATAATTTTAAACGAACGTTTTCAATAAGTGGGCGCTCGATGTACGTTTCCCTTTTCAATTAGCATGCAAATCCGCTCGCTGAAGTATCGCTACTATGTATAAACAGGGGGGGGGGGGCCAAAAAAAAAAACATTTTTTTCCTCCTTGATGACTTTCGATGGCGGCCTATAAGTTACCTCATTTTAAATTTTTATGGGACACTTCCACCACCATATTAAAGAGCATATCAAATACTATCACGATGCTCCGCCACAGCCTTCTGGACGAGCGCCATTGAGAGATTCTGGCCCGCAACCGCGATGTGGTACCTGAGATCAGCGAGATAGTCGATTTCTCCGCCACCGTAGACCACCCTATTGAGCTCCGCCCGGACCGGGTTATTGAGTGGGTTTAGCTCAGGGACCTGCTTAGATATTCCACCTTTACCAGGTACTCAACGTCCTTCCATTCCGAGTAGGCGAGAGTTTCTCCAACACCCTTCAATTCCATGTGGTGGCACCCAATGCTGTAGCAGTACAAAGTTTCCAAGAAGGTACGGGCGACGACATGTGAGGGTGGATATTCTTCTCGAGTTGCTCGATGTAACCGCCAGTGCTCACCTTCAGTCCGTTGCCCGCGAAGAAAATATTGGTCTCTCCATTCCAGGTACGTCCGGTCCCTACCATCAACTGGCGCCTTGGCGACTGTGGTGAAGATGATGTCCTATACCGTAGCGACGTTGTCGAAGCTGCTCGACGCTGGGGTCTTGCAGATCAAGAGTACTTGTCTCCAGGTAGCCTTCTCACATGGTGGAGCCTTAAATTCAGAAGTTCACAGCTGTTTGTAGAGGTGACGTGAATTTCCGAAGGTCCTCACGCTAGCTCAGGTTGCGACTGGAGATGACTTCATATTTTGGTGTACATGAAGGTGATGGGCGAGCGCCAGCTCCTGCTTATAGAGGAACATCTTGGGTATCCTTCCGCCCTGGTACTCGTATCCACGTTCTCTGTCTGCGCTGCGAAAACTTCGCTGATATGTGACTCGGTCAGAATGTCTTTTTTTGGCCCCCCCCTGTATTATAATCCGCTAAGTTTGTCCTGTTGGTGTGTGTGTGTGTGTGTGTGTGTGTGTGTGTGTGTGTGTGTGTGTGTGTGTGTGTGTGTGTGTGTGTGTGTGTGTTGTGTTTGACCGGAAATTCATAACTTCCTTCAAAACAGTGATAATGCGCTCAAACTGATAGATGATGTAGGAGGTCGGGCAGGAACATTATTGGTGGGTGGCAGGAAGCGATAGCAGTTGATAAGATACCATAAGGGGCCGTATAAAGGCGAAGTCAGCAAATTCATAACGCGCGTCACAGCAAGACTAGAGCGTTGGTTCCAAGAAGTAAGATAGGAGGCAGGACGGGAACATTATTGGTGGGTGGCAGGAAGTGATAAGAGCTGATAAGATATAACCAAGGAGCTTAAAAAAAGAGTGAGTTACCTAATTCATAACACCGGCCACAGCAGCGATGGGACGTTGATTTCAAGAAGTTAGATAGGGGCAGGATGGGAACATTATTGGTGGGTGACAGGAAGTGATAAGAGCTGATAAGATACCACAAGGGGCCTTAAAAAGAGTGAGTTACCTAATTCATAACACCGGCCACAGCAGCGATGGGACGTTGATTTCAAGAAGTTAGATAGGGGGCATAATGGGAACATTATTGGTGGGTGACAGGAAGTGATAAGAGCTGATAAGATACCACAAGGGGCCTCAAAAGAGTGAGTTACCTATTCATAACACCGGCCACAGCAGCGATGGGACGTTGATTTCAAGAAGTTAGATAGGGGGCATAAATGGGAACATTATTGGTGGGTGACAGGAAAGTGATAAAGAGCTGATAAGATACCACAAGGGGCCTTAAAAAGAGTGAGTTACCTAATTCATAACACCGGCCACAGCAGCGATGGGACGTTGATTTCAAGAAGTTAGATAGGGGCAGGATGGGAACATTATTGGTGGGTGACAGGAAAGTGATAAGAGCTGATAAGATACCACAAGGGGCCTTAAAAAGAGTGAGTTACCTAATTCATAACACCGGCCACAGCAGCGATGGGACGTTGATTTCAAGAAGTTAGATAGGGGGCAGGATGGGAACATTATTGGTGGTGACAGGAAGTGATAACAGCTGAATAAGAATACAAACAAGGGGCCTTTAAAAAGAGTGAGTTACCTAATTCATAACACCGGCCACAGCAGCGATGGGACGTTGATTTCAAGAAGTTAGATAGGGGACAGGATGGGTACATTATTGTGGGTGACAGGGAGTGATAACAGCTTGATAAGATACCATAAGGAGCCTCAAAAAGAGTGAGTTACCTAATTCATAACACCGGCCACAGCAGCGATGGGACGTTGATTTCAAGAAGTTAGATAGGGGACAGGATGGGAACATTATTGGTGGGTGACAGGAAGTGATAACAGCTGATAAGATACCACAAGGGGCCTTAAAAGGAAGGGTCACCAGCTCCATAGCGCGGACCACAGCGACGACGGGATGTGGGTTCCAAGAAGTTAGATAGGGGGCAGGATGGGAACATTATTGGTGGGTGGCAGGACGTGATAACAGCTGATAAGCTGATAAGCTGTTATCACGTCCTGCCACCCACCAACTGATAAACTTCAGCACCGGTGCCCAAGGAACAATGGTTAGAGGCTTCGTGAGTCAAGTATTCTATCCCTTAGCGATATGGTTACGACCGCTAAGCTCTCGAGTTTCGACGAAAATTAAAAGCCCTGGAAGCTGCTCAACGGAAGTACTAGGATGTGAGAAATGTGAGGATATATCACCATGATATCGATGTTATTACCATCAAAAGTCTTTCAACCGCTAAGCTGTCCTATTTCCAACGGATGGTGAGTGTTTCTTAGAAATGTGATAAGCACCAGACATTAGCAAACGTTCATTAAATAGGAGAATCATAATGAAATAGGCCGTATTCTAGAAAAATTGTAATCGGGCGAAGTGTTCGGGGTCAATACAGGAATCCTGTCAGCGCAGTACCATTACCATAGGTTCAACCATACGCGCAGTAGTGCGCGTCAGCCAAGCTTGTAACTATTAAAATGAAGTATGAGCTTTTGTTATCCGTTCTAATCAGTAAGAACGCATGAAGTGTCACATTCACATTATTCAGGTTTTTCGAATCTCCTCGAATTTCCCTGGGATTCCTGTTTCAGAAGAAGTACCCCCTCGTCGATATCCGCATTATATAGTAGGATGAGTTCATTTTCTAGCGCTATCATAGAAGTGATGGCTAAAGGAAAATTTTGCACACTGAGCCTTCAATACTTGGCAGTATAGTGATAAGAGATGTAATAAGAACGGCCCTTATCTTTCTTATCAATTGATAAGATTGCCTGTCACCCGTCAACAATGTCCCTATCACTACTACTCTATAATTTGGTAGTGTAAAGGCTCCATCACTTTGACTGAGCAACAACAGCAACGTTCCTTATCAGCCCCTGTCAGCTGTTATCACCTCCTGTCACCTGCCGTCGATGTCCCCATCTCCCACTCTACATCATTTTCTGAAATCAACGCCTAGCTGATGCTGTGTCCTGCGTTATGAGTATGGTGACCTTACCGTTCTAACTCCCCTATCATCTTATCAGCTGATATCACTCCCTGTCACCCATCAATAATGCTCCTGTCCCACACTCTATACCTTGCTAGCACGTCCACTGTTGCTGTGTCCTGCACTATGGACCCGATGGCCCTCCCTTTCTGACGCCTCTTATCGGATCTTATCAGCTGATATCACTCCCTGTCACCCACCAATAATGGTTCCCGTCACAGCCTCCATATCACTGCTTGAAATCAACTTCCTACACTACTGGGACCTCGGAATCAACTTCCTATAGCTACTGGGACCGGCGCTATGAATTTCGTGACAGACAGACAGACAGACACACAGACACACACACGGACATAGCCGATTATATAAAGTAGGATTGCCAGGAGGAAGGGCTGGAGCGGCCTCAATAGGGTGCGTCTAAAGCGTCGAGGATCATATGCGAGAGAAGGTTGATTTCTTGGTCAGGTTTTTAGCGGCAAAGCAAATTTTTGCGCGGGCATGGGAGCACAAGGCAGGAAGTACCGCATGGAAGGTGGTCCTGACCAACAGTATGGGTTCGTGTTATAAGCACTGTTCGTTCCTGTGCCTCTGATTCCAGCCGTTTCTCCTCTTTTCTTTGAGTAATTGAGGGTTCACCGTGGGATGAGACTTCTGCTATACGTGCTAGGTGGCACAGATCGGTGGGTCTAGGCGAGTGCTGAAGCGAGCATAAGTGGACAGTGGGAGCAATTCGGTCTCCGGAAGTGGAAGCCTCAGTGGTTGGGAGGGAAATGTGTAGCCCGACTGAATTCTAAGTGACCACGGAGGAAATAATACTCATAGCCCGTGACCCACTGCCAAGGCAGGTTCGTTAAGAATGCCAACCCAAAACCGCGTACCCGTGTCTCGCCTTGGTGGCATCGTACCTGACCGAGCATCAGCTTCTTCGAATTGAATTTTCTATTATTGTGCTGTTTCTGTTGAAGATTTGCTCTGAATAAAGCTTGCTTCTCAATCTCGTGTGTACCCGCATAGAATCGTGGCCGGCTGGTTCCTGCTTGAACTCACTCTTAGCGTCCTTTACAAGATCACCACACGTGTTAAATAATAACGTTTAATACTCTTGAATAAGAATTGAAGACCGAGATGAAGGGTCAATTATAAAACGGAAGGGAAAAAACAAGTTGGTGCGCAACTGCAAAGGTAGCGCATCAGTGCGAGTACACTCCACATCCAAGCTATTGAGTGGGCGTGGCGGTACATTTTGGTTGGGGTTTTTATTCGAGTCTGTACGACCTCCACCTACGGCCAAAAGTAAATACGACCCCTCTTCTCAACAATGACCAAGTACGACCCCCCTCCCTTTACAACGTCCGTGAAGCGAGAAAAATCAACTATCAAAATAAATTTTTCCCAGCCCAAATACGACCCCCTCTCCTGGCGGCCAAATACGACCCCCCCCCTATTGAGGATTCCCA
>MU936699.1:0-18872 GCA_036418165.1 Cooperia oncophora
CCCTGCAAGAGTTGTGTGAGGGCGCCTGCACTTTCCTGGGTCTAATTACGATGTCAGTTTCACAGGAGCATCTTCGGGTCATCATGTTCTATCAGTGGCCCCGCGGCACTGGAGCAGCGGCAGCTGTCCGCAACATCAGCAGTGCATTGGAGAAGGACGCCACTACCATCATGACTGTCTGGTTCGTTTCTGCGCGAAAGGAGACACGACCCTGAATGACAAACCTCGGTTGGGGCGGCCTCATGAAGGAACTGGAAGACTCCACCATTCTCGAAGCTGTCAAGGAGGATCCGGAGGTTACCACCGCAGTCTTGCGACAAGACTCGGATGTACTTAACTGACAGTCGTCAGTTGCCTGTAGGCCCTTGACTACAGAAGGTACTAGCGTGATGGATACCGTGAGCGATGGCATGCTGTGCACCCGAGTATCCTTTGGTCAGTCTCCCCTTCTCCATTCTCGTCAAAAGGTGTTTCTGGGAGACTGCTTAGTGGAGATGACAGATGGGTCCTCTGTGATTTCAGCCCACACAGTACCATGTGTCTCTTTCAAAGGAAGATCCATTCTAGCAGTCCAGACCGGTATTCCGAGAAGGTTCTCCTGTGCTGCTCCTGGGACGCGAGGGGGATGCTGCAGAACGAGCTGCCCTGTAAGAACACACGATCACCGCTACCATTTGTGTCGCTCAGCTCCTGAAACCGGTGGAAGTTGTTGGAGAAAAATGACCGAGACTAGCTCCAACACCTCGTTCATAGTACGCGAGACCCCATACCTGCTAAGAAGACCTACTACATAACTGAGAAACAAGGCTGGGAAACCAAACCCCGAAAGGACGCTGACTTATTCTACTCGCAGCCTCCTCAGTTCTGGGAAAGGGGAATGCTTACCTGCCCATTAGGTGGAGCACTGTAGTGGCTAACTATGACGAGTATATTGTTGACTAATTCCCACTGTATGTTGAGTTAGAAAATAAAAAAGAAAAAAGTCACAACAGTGACAAGACTTTCCTTCCAACCTATACAAGTGGGATCTCATCCGACCACGCTTTTTCTTTGCCTTATGCACTTTCAAGCGCAGCTCAGCATGGGGTGCTTTACAGGCGAGTATTTGTTTTATCCCCAGTTTAGTAGCACCTCATGTGAACACTGCATAGTCTAACCATTTGAAACAACACCCGTTTAGGAAAACAGGCTCATTGCCGCTCGAGGCCTGTGCCTCTTATGTAAGACATGGCCGGTGAATGCCGGGACTGAGTAGCTTCGCTGAGCTGCTTGTTCTTCTTCAAAAGATGAAGTGAATTTACTTGATGCATTTATTCAAGCAGTCTCCTTACCCGTACATTTCATCAGCAATCCTTCTTCTGTATAATTTCGCCTATTACTTTCGACACTCATACTCTCTGTCTCATTGGGTAAGACGCGTTGATCAAGTGCACGGATTCAAAAGCAGAATGGTCGGCATATACCAGGCTCTTTAAATCTTTGGAAGAAGAAGTGCAGCAAATCTATACCGTCACGGTAAGGTTTGACAGTGTCACAGATTGGGTTTTTTCGGAGTTTGGGAGAGGGGTGAGATGGGAGCTCTCGGATTGTTTCGAAGGGTCCGTCAACGATATGTATGCCCCACATTCCTCGAGTGGTGACCCCGCACCAACCTTAACTCCTTTTTTAGGTGTAGGTGGTGCTCTCGAACCGTCTTACAGGCTTTTTTTGTCCGACTTCCCCCCATCGACTCTTTTGCGATCTTTGGGCTATCTGGAGGGCCGAGTTGTTAAATTTCGTAGGAAGCACCATCCACCTCACGTACGCCCTGCCCATTCCAGATGTGTCTTCCTTACTGATCTGTCAACCGCTTGCTAATCTTGTTCCAGTTTTTCCCGATCTTTGGCTGCTCTGAAAACGAATTATGAATTTTGTCTGCTGCACCGCCAACGTTTGGCGCATGTGCCGCAAACTGTGCGCAGAGCTTGACATGTATCTAGTGTGCTCTTCACATCTTGTACCATGCCCTTCGCATCCCAACCTCGACCCTAATTCTCCAAGTCATTCAAGTCGGACCGAATTCACGGAAAGACAAGTAAGTAAGCACGGTTAGGAATCCACAACACCAAGAATTACTATTTTGTATGTTACAACAATTATGAAGCACCTTAAGCACAATGATTGAACACCTACTTCATCAATGTATTTTTGAATTGTTAGAGAAAACTCTGATCTCTAGAATTTTATCGTTAATTGTACGGTATCTTTTTTTGGAACACTTCCTACGACAGGCCTGCGCACAAAAATCATTATTCTATTCTTTGTTATTCTTTAGGTCTTTAATTTACTTTTTCAGGGATGGGGTACTGTGAGATGCTTGAAATTTGCTTATGTATACTATCGAGCTGCTGTACGATTATTGTTGCTTGGAGGTAGCGGAATAGTTCACGACACCAAAGAGTTCCACCAAGCCGAATGGAATGGAAATACGGGTAGTATGGAATATAAGTAAGCTTGCTGTGATTTAACTCTGTAAAAGCTGGATCGCCCGGTTGTTGCTGGGCTCTCCCCTCTCTCTCTCTTTGCTTCGGCTCCGCTGTCCTATTTATCATAGAAAAGGAATATGCTCACTCACTGAGGTGCTCCTATTGCGCTATATTGATCAAATCGTAATAGACAGAGCGACCCAGTGGATTCTGCACTCTCGGAGCCCTCTCGTATTCACAGAAGTAATGGCGTTTGGGCTATAACGCTAATACTACACATAGTTCTGTAGATATATAATGGAGTAAGTCAGCCAAAACAGAGCAATATGGGCGACTTTAGTCGTACACGTTTCCATGCACGCTTAGTATTCGTTCTTTCAAATAATCGAGGTTCCAAAGTTAAAAATGACACTGAGCGTCCGCGCGTATAAAGCATGTAGTGTGAAGGCTCTACCATTCCAGTTGAAAATGAGCGTCAATGTTCTTGAGTGCTGGAGCCTTTACACTACCAAATTATAGAGTTTTAGTGATAGGGACATTGATGACGGGTGACAGGCAATCTTATCAATTGATAAGAAAGGATAAGGGGCCATTATCATTACATCTCTTATCACTATACTGCCAAGTATTGAAGGCTCAGTGTGCAAACTTTCCTTTAGCCATCACTTCTCTGATAGCACTAGAAGAAAATGAACTCATCCTACTATATAATGTCGATGTCGACGAGGGGGGGGGGAGTGGCATGTGTCGCGTGAAACAGGAAATTCAAGGAGAACCGAAAACCTAAATAATGAGGCACTTTATGCATTCAGTCGCTTTTTTTTACTTTGGAACTTTCAATTACTGGCAGTTATTTGTACTTCGGGGAGCGGGTTGCATGCTACTTGAAAAGGGGTGCATTAATCGGTAGGCATTTCGGTGCAGTTATTGGCAATGGAGTTTGTGCCTCTACTGAGCGATTCATATTGCTCTGTATTGGCCGACTGCACATTGTATCTACATCTACACTGTATCTACATCAACAGCTCTATGTTTTGTATGGGCGTTATGGCGCGGACCACACCCCTGCTGCAAATATAAGAATATATAAATATAAACAAATAAATATAATGTAATGAATATAAATGTATATATATGATACAATATGTGCTCAGAAGTGCAAGATCCGCAGCGTTGCTGTGTCTGTTACGATTCGATCACTACAGCACCGTATAAGCACCCCGCTTTCGAAAAAGTGCGCTTAAATTATGCTCGCCTAGCGAGAATAATACAAACGCAACTAAGTTGCGTTCGTAATAAATAAATTAATTAAATATTAGCATAATCCAGACGCAACTAAGTTGCGCTCTTAAGCTCGCCGAGCTAAAGAGAAGAAAGGAGGATAGCTCGGCGTGTCAGCCGGGCGATTTGACTGACATCAAAATCTGAGGTGTCCACATTATATATATATATATAATATATATATATATATATATATATATATATATATATATATATATATATATATATATATATATATATATATATATATATATATATATATATATATATATATATATATATATATATATATATATATATATATATATATATATATATATATATATATATATATATATATATATATATATATATATATATATATATATATATATATATATATATATATATATATATATATATATATATATATATATATATATATATATATATATATATATATATATATATATATATATATATATATATATATATATATATATATATATATATATATATATATATATATATATATATATATATATATATATATATAGCGCGTGTCGCCTCAAACTCCCCTTTCTGTGAGACAGATCCATGCTGCAATGAATCTACCGGTCTCAAAAATGACGATATGGCGCTATATTCGATCAAATGAGCATATCACACGAGAGACCATGAAGAAAGCTCCTGTCCTGACTGCCCAACACCAGCTGGCGAGACGTCCTTTGCGCATTTCTTTCTTAGGCTTATCTTCACTGATGAAAAAAAAATTCAATCTCGACGGTCCAGATGGATATCGGCACTACTGGAGAGACCTTCGTCGCGATCCGTTGGTGTTCTCGAGGCGAAATTTCGGAGGCGGCTCTTTGATGGTGTGGGGTGGTTTTGGAACCAGCGGAAAGTTAGAGCTCGCCTTCCCATCGTGCCGTATGAACAGTCAGGAATATCAAGGAGTGCTCGAATCCAACCTCTCGCCTTTTCTGAGTGGGCCGCGACGCAGGATAACGCCGCCGTGCATGTTTCAAATTCTACAAATTGCTCCAAAGCAATGGTATCAAAGTGATGGATTGGCCGGCATGTTCTCCTGACTGCAACCCAATCGAAAACCTGTGGGGAATCATGGTTCGACGAATTTACATGAACAATCGGCAGTACAACAGCGTGCGAGACTTGAAGGAGGCGGTAGTGGCTGCATGGGAGGAAATCGACGAAGACACATCACAAATCTTGTCCACAGCATGCCAGACAGAATGTTCGAAGTAATAGTGAACGCTGGAGGAAGAACAACTTCTATTTTCCACGATACATTTTTTTGTTAAGTGTCCACATACTTTTGTTATTAAGAAACTTTTTCAAAACAATAAATAATTGTATAGCAGTTCACAAAGTGTTTAGAAGCAGTGTATTTGTATGTTTTCTAGTTTTATATCACTTATCACGTACGCATATCGAACCATGTTGTTAATTCTTGCCATTCAACAGTGACCTTCTCAAGAAGACTGCACAATTCAACGCTGACCGCTGCATGCATCACATGGGGGACCTGGAGCTCACTATAGGCAGTATATGGTCACCATTGACCTATTATTGATTGCGACGAAACCTTCTCAACATTAACATTTAAGTCGCTCAGGACCAGGATGACGATCTGTACTTTCAACGCACGGACGCTTGCATCGGAAGCTCACATCGAAGATCTGATGTTGCAAGCCAGGAAGATCAAGTACGACGTCATCGGACTGACCGAGACGAGGAGGCATCGCCCGCTACACGACGTACCGGAAAAGAACTGTTCTTACGAGTCTCGAGAAGATCTGTACCTCGGAACATGCGACTGCAGATTGCTCGTGTATTGGCGGTTCGTCAACACGCACTTGCCATGAACATCGATTCGTACAAAACTATGACGTTTGCGATTGAGAAGATGTGGTTCAACTCCAGCTTTGACAATCTTCGTCGCCTCTACGCACCAACATCAAGCCACGACTAGGATGAGCTCGAAGCGTTCTATATGGAATTGCAAGAAAGATCATACTTCTTCAAAGTTATTGTGGGTGATTTCAACGCAAGATCGGACTTATAAGGACTTCACATCGGAACTCACGGAATGGAGTGGAATGAGCAGGGTGAAAGGCTGTCTGAGTTTATCATGTCGACCCATACCATCCATGGTAACTCGCAGCAGAAGCCTACTCTACGCTGGACATGGGAGTCTCCTGGTGGACAATTCCATAACGAGATCGACCACATCATCTTCAATCGAAGGTTTTGCCTGACCGATGTCGCTGTTGTTCCTAAGTTCTACACGGGATCCGACCACCGTCTCCTTCCGCTTTCCGATGCGAGGAGAGAGAGCCGCAAAGTTCAAGCAATCCTCTTGCTCTGGGAGTATTCCGCTATCGACAAAATCGACGAGGAGTACACGAACGGCGTGTCGCACACTGCGCCAAGAAGTCAGAGAATTCCAAGATTACCAAGAAGCGTCTATCTCTGGAAACTCTCGAGCTGATTCGCCAACGTGGAGCCGCACGAGCCGCAGGCAATTACCAGCTGACGTCTGAGCTTGCGAAGCTATGCAGAGAAGCGATAAAGGAAGACCTCAAGGAGAGAAGAGCAGCTGTACTGGTGGAAGCCGCAGAGGCGGGGAAGAGCATCCGCAAAACCCGCCGCGACTTCGCCAACTGCAAGACCAAGATGACCGCCCTCCGACGTCCGGACGGAACAATCACCGCATCCAGAAGGGCAATGGAGAAGGTCATCCACGACTTCTACTCGGATCTCTGACAGCCACGTCCACCTGCACCATACCGCTTGGAGCAGGATGGATATGTCGTTCCTGCAGTTCTCCCTTCCGAAGTCCGACACGCCATCTCGTCGGTGAAGAATCGTACGGCACCCGGTCCCGACAGGATCAGACCCGAACATCTGAAGAATCTTCCGCCAGTTCTTGTCAAAACTCTGGCTCGACTCACGCGCTACCTGTCGGAATGCAAGGTACCCACCTCGTGGAAAACCAGCAAGACTGTGTTGCTGTACAAGAAGGGAGACCTGTACGACATTGGCAATTATCGCCCAATCTGCCTGCTGTCTGTAGTCTACAAACTCTTCACACGAGTCATCCTGAACAGGATTGGCAGAACACTAGACGAAGGACAGCCATGCGAGCAAGCAGGGTTTCGAAGAGGATTCAGCACGATCGATCACATCCACACGGTAACGAAGCTCATTGAAGTATCGCGAGAGTACAAGATGCCGCTATGTCTCACGTTCATCGACTTGAAGAAAGCCTTCGACTCCGTTGAGACAGAAGCGGTTATCGAAGCCCTGGGCAACCAGGGTATTCCTACTCAGTACATCAGGATTCTTCGTGAGCTCTACAGCAACTTCACGACCAAGATCTCACCATTCTACAAGGAGATCATCATCGACGTGAAGAGAGGGGTCCGACAGGGCGACACCATCTCGCCCAAGCTCTTCAGCGCCTCTCTCGAGAACGTCATGCGTCAACTGGAATGGGAAGACATGGGAGTGAAGATCGACGGTCGGCAACTACACCATCTCCGCTTTGCTGACGACATCGTTTTGATAACACCAAACATCGAGCAAGCGGAACGAATGCTGGCTGAATTCGACTGCGCGTGTGGAAAAATCGGTCTACGGCTGAATCTAACGAAGACGATGTTCATGAGAAACGGATTGGTTTCTGATGCCCCATTCACGCTCGAAAACGGAACACCCATCTCAGGCGAAGAGCACCAAGCTGAGTGCCTACCTCTTCGATTCCGCGGTCCTTCCTGCCTTGACTTACGCCTCAGAGACTTGGACTCTACGAAAGCAGGATGAGCATGCGGTTGGCGATTTAATTATTATTATTAGGTTGACCGGAAAGTTTCCCGCCACGTGTTTGATCGCACCATATTAGCCTTGCATGTATGTTTATGACTTATCGTGGGGTGTGCATGAAGCACGCAAGAGACTCTTTCACATCACTACCTCACACTCACCCAGCTTGCATTTGGATTCCAAAATGCCGCCCAAGTTTCAACCCGACAGGATGCACCTGAGGCACTGTCTTCTTTTCCTTCATCAGTCTGGCTTAACGCAAAGGAAGCCCAAGCCAAGATAGTGGATACATATGGCGCTGACGCTATCTCTTACGACACGTGCAAGACCTGGATGGCCAAGTTCAAGAAAGGAGATTTTTCTCTCCAAGATGCTCCAAGGTCCGGCCGGCCGATGGAGTTAGACTTGAAGTTGCTGCAATCCACCGTGGAAGAGGATCCGTACGCCACTACCAGGGAACTTGCAGCGATGCTCGGCCATGCCCAATCAACTGTCTGGGCTGGAGAAGATTGGTAAAGTCGCAAAGCTTGGCCGTTGGATTCCTCACCAATTCAATGGCGGGAAACTTTCCGGTCAACCTAATAATTATTCAACGCGCCATCGAAAGGGCGATGCTCGGAGTTTCCCGCTACACGCAAGTGAGAGAGGGAATCCGGAGCTCCGCACTCCGCCGACGATCGAAGATCAGAGACGCCGCCGCATTTGCCAAGGTTTCGAAGATCAGGTGGGCCGGGCACGTCATGCGTTTCGAGGACGACCGCTGGACCAGAGCGATCACCGACTGGATTCCACGGGATGTCAAATGAACACCTGGACGACCAGAAATCTTAACCACTGCTGTTTGCCTGCAATATTCAAGCTACAGAGGCAGCTGTTCAGATTATAGAAACATAGTGAAGACAACTTTTTGAGAACTTTTTAAGTGATATCATCATTGTCACCTGTCGTCAAGGTCCCCGCTATAGAACATTCGAATTTGCCGGTGTGAAACCAATACCACATGGAGGAGGGGCAATGGCGCCAATGCTCTTTATCGGTTCCTATACGCTCTTATCAATTTTTGTCACCCACCATGTGTGCCCCAGCTCACACCACACATCATGCTGGAATTGACTTTCTGCTGTTGCTGCGACCCGCGCTATGGATTTGGCGACTTTCCTATCCCACACCCTGTTGTCAAGCGCGATAACCTTCTATCACCCACCAATAATGTTCCCATCCCACTGCCTACATTACCTGTTGCAAATGACTTCCTACTATGGCTACACCCGTGCTATAAATTTGCAGACGGACAGACATATATACCTACATAAATACAAACATTCAAACCGACACACAAAGCTGGTTCATAGAATAAAAGGATTTTGAAGAATTGTTAAGATTCTGCGAGAAGACCCAAGGAGCTAAGCTAAGGGGTCAGTGGATGGATGCGCGTCTATAACCCTCCTTTTCTGCTGAAAGGGGATATGAAATATAAAATTAAAGTCGCTGAAAGCTTGATATTTGCGAAATTTATTTCACCTTCATGAAAAGGGGTGGAGTCACCCCTGTGTTGATATGGAGTCCTTTCATCCTACTAAACATGATGCGCTCAGTATGTCTGTCTGTGTATATGTGTGTTTGTCTTTCTGTCACGAAATTCATAGCCACGGTCTCAGTAACTGTGGCACATTTCTTCCAAGAAGTGATGTAGAAGCTTCAACGGGCACACTATTAGTTGGCGATAGAAAGTGGTATCTGATAAGATCTAATGATAAGCGTTAGAAAGGTCACCATGTTCAAAACACGAGGTACAGCATGAGCTATGTTTTGGTTCAAAGATATGATACAGGGGATGATACGCGAACGAAATTAATGGGTGACAGGAGGTTGTATCGATTGTTCAGATGTTATAATAGGCGTTAGATGGGTTTGGTCATCATATTTATAACGCCGGTGGCAGAATCAGCTGGCTCTCGATTCGAGGTATGATGTAGCGTATAGTACAAACCTCACTGGTGGGTGACAAGAATTGAGCAGCTTATAATATTTGATAATCGGCATTGAAAATGTAAGGTTACTAAACTCATGTTGCACATCACAGCGTCAGCGAGGCATTGGTTCCAGAAGGTGATGTAGAAGGGGAGGCGGAAACCAACGATGGGCGGCAAAAATTCGTAACTGTTAATAGGGCTGATAAGAGGCTCGTGGTCGTCATTGTTCAGGGTTGTGGATCATTCAATGTTCAAAATTACAAAGATTCCGTGGCAGAGGCACTGATGACAAATTGCAAGTAATCGTATTATGCGAGAAGAGTAGATAGAAGCATCACTACATTTCTTTCCACTTCTTACCACTATAATGCCAAGTAATTAGAGGCCAACTGTGTGAACACTTTCTTTCGATGTCAGCAGAATCAAAAACATTCAGTGAGTATCTGTGTCCCTTGAATAAATGCGGTGAAGGAGGCGGGGGGGGGGTGGGAGTGGGTATATTGTGCGTGTGAAACGAGATAATCGAAATTCATATCAATTGAAAACTGTTTCGTTCACGTGCTAAGAGATATAGATATGGGTTGCAATCAAAGCAAACAAGGAGGGGAGGGTTTTGTAGGGGAGACGTCGTGTCGGTGGTAGCATGCAGGCTTCCGTGCGACGCGCACACATTGACAAGTACAAAACAATGCGAAGTACTTCTTCCCAGTGGCGCCCACTAACTGACTCCACAGCTGCGCCTCTTCCGGAGGTGACAGAGGGCTGTGTTTTACACGATCCACTGGACTCAACCAACTTTGTCCATTCTGATATCGCAACTGCAGTCATCAATGATATGATGCAGCCTGTCACAGTTGAAAGTCAATAATTAGCGAGAGGAACCACTTGTGGATGATGACTGACGTCGGGTTACTTTCACCAATTTTTTTTGCGTTTCAGCCAAAAAGTCACTGTGATTGTTTGGCACATCTTGCCCAATCTAGCTCGCCTACGGGAAGAATGCCTGACGAAATCTGGCCGTGATGGGGGAGGACCTGGCGGTAGGCGGGAGCCGGGTGACCGACTGGTTTGGAGTATATGGGCGAAATAATGAAGAGGCAGAAAATAAAAAGAGGAAATCATAAAGTGAAGCGTGATAAAACATGACAGCACTGAAAAAATAGCGTAGCTGTTGGAGTGGGACTTGCATTGTGGACCAGCATATCTACTTAATTGATTGTCCGGTGTGAAGAGTATCGTATGGCTTAAAAACTCTTGAAAAGTGATTTTGAAATGGAAATGGTATATATATGTAGCTACGTGTGGCTTCCCACATATACTTACACCAGGTAGGCGTGATTCGCACAACTGCGCGCATGGTCAAATCAATGGTACGGATCACTGGCAGAAATTCTGTGCTGACCACCAACATTCTGCGTTATTCCCATGTAAAATACGGCTCATAATACTATATATAATCCGCTAAATATGTCTGTGTGTGTGCGTACGAAATTCATAGCGACCGTCCTAGTTCCTAGCAGAAGAATAGAGTCACCTCACCGAGCTCATAGTGAGCGTCACAGCAACACTGTGGGACGTGTTCCAAGTTATGGCAGGAATATTATTGATGGTTAACAACAACTGCCAGAAGCTGCTAAGATTTGAAAAAAGAAGGTCGCCATTCTCATAACGCGGGATACAGCATCAGCTAGGTGTTGATTCTAAATGATATAAAGGAGGAGGTGGGAACAGTGATATATAGTGACGGCAACGGCGGTTGACAGGAAGTGACAATAGCTGAAGAGGAGCCTTACCGTTGCTGTTCAGTTCAAGTGATCAAGCCTTTACACTATCAAATTACAGAGTTTTAGTCACAGAGACATCGATGACTGTGATAGGCAATCTCACCAAACCTTGAATCTATATAGTGTGCTATTTTATCCGTTCAATAGCTTTTTTATTTTTAAACTTTCAATTACTGGTGAGAACGAATGACGAGCACCTGCAATTATTTATGCTTTAGCGAGCGAACTGCATGGTTATTGAGAAGAGAGGCGTTCATTGGTAGGCATTTCGGTGTAGGCAATGGAAATGGAATTTGTTATTCTACTGAGCAGTTCATATTGCGCTGTGTTGGCACTTTCTATCAATATCTAAAGATCTATGGGCTGTATGAGCATTATGGCTGGACCCTCCCCCCTCCTGCAAATATAAGCGTCTAAGTAGTGCAGGATTCGCAAGGTTGCTCCATCTGTCACAATTCGATCATTACAGTGCACCATGAGCAGCTAGTGATCGAGAGGATTCCATTTCCATTATGGTGCGCGCCTGGCGAAGCCAGGCCAGCTCGGCGAAGCCGAGCTAAAGAGAAGGAGGAGAGCTCGGCGTCAGCCGGGCGATCCGACTGGTTTCATAATGTTTTCTCCTTCTCAATGAACGTTTGCCAATATCTGGTGCTTATCACACTTATGAAATATCTGGTGCTTATCACATTTATGAAAACTTCTAACATTCGCTGAAAATATGACAGCTTAGTGGTTGAAAGTTTTCGGACGGCGATACAGGAATTATTGGGGAAAGCTTCTCAGCTTCCTAGTGCTTCCGTTGAGCAGCTTTCACGTATCCGTTTGCTGGTGGTTCTTATCATTCCTCACTGGAAAACATCTTTAGGCTTTTACTTTTGGGTGAAACTCGAGCGTTTAGCGGTCGAATCAGTCGACTTTATCGCTAACGAATAGAGACATCTTGCCTCATTCAGCATTTGCCCATTGATTTGGGAGCTTTCTTTCTAATCCACCGTTCCCATCCTGCCTCCTATTACTCTTGATTGCAACCAACGTCCCACCGTCGCAGCGAAGCACTTTATGAAGTGTCTCCTTCTAGGCCCTTTGTGGTACGTTATCACTTGTTTCTAATAATTTTCCCATCCTTTTTCCTACTTTTGGAACCAACGTTCTACAGTTCCTGTGACGCTAGTCATGAACTTGGTACTGCTCCCTGTATTACTTCCCGAAACCAACGTACCGTCGTTGCTGTAGCTGGTGTTATGAAGTTGGTGACTGTCCCCATCTGAGACCCCCAACGATATCTTATCAGCACACACAATCAGTACACTTCCTGCACCTGCCAATAGTGCTCCTGCTCGACCATCAACATCACTTGTCGATTTGAGTGCTCTATCCCTGTTTTGAAAGGAAGTTATAAATTTCCGGTCGAACACACATACAGACACACACACCAATAGACAAACCAGCGAATTATATATAGTAGTATCCTGTGTGCCTTTTGTTTTCAATTTGGAATTTTCAGGTATGGTATGACGGGAGAATACTATGAAACACCTAAATCGTTTCCACTGAAAGCGGGTTTTGAGAGAGCATATAAGGCGCTGACGGTGAGTTTGCGAATGATTCCACAGTTGCCCTTGTCGTTCTTACCAGGGAGTATCCTCACCTTGAAGTAGTTATGGAAGAACCGAGCAAAATGGACGTTGAAATGCCGTTTTCTAATGGTCATGGCTAATTTGCATGCGAAATCGCCAACCATTCATTACGGGGTTATGCAGATTGTTCTCTAGTTTTTTGTATTTAGTCACGCTAGTATACCGACCCTTCTCCATTTTCTCTAGCAGGTGCCAAATGCGTTATGACGTGAAGCGAGTGTGATATTAGTGTTCGCGAGGTCAATTCACCCGTGCGACAAGATCCCAGGCGAATTTGAGATCCGACTCTATTTCCAAAAATTCACTGCTACGGGCTCCGCAGCATGGCCTTCCTTCAGAACACATGTTGGTACTCATGCTTGATGGAAAGTTTGTATGTTTTCCAACAAGCAACTACAGTCGAGCGCTACTGATGTCGTGGTAGGGTTAGCAATTTTTAGAAAAGAAACAAAAGGGAGAGAGTGAGTTAGTGTAAGTCTTATCACAAGCGGCCACTACGTCATGGAAATCTCTGTGGGTACAAATACTTGCTGTTATGCTTCCATTTTCATACACATCTCATTTATCATATTGGGTTGGAAAAGGAAACAGCAACATTCCAAACAAATCTAGACTGCATAACCTGAACGAGATCTCTAGTCAACAAGACATTGATCCGTTAGTATTAGGTTGGCGGGGAAGTTTTGTTATACTTTTTTGGACAAAAGTATTTGCCTATTACCTGAAGGAGGTTAACCGGTAATGTGAGCAGTTATACAACAAGGATTGGTCTTTCTATTGGTATCACTGGCTCGACTCCTGCTTCTCCTTATTCTGCAATATGGACAAGAATGTTATCCGCTACCTTCGGCACGACCCCTTCAAGCGCTTCCTTCAACTCTTTCTTCTACCACCCTGGCGCCAGCATGACAGCTGTCGACGCCGAAATAATGGAGCTGCATAAGGACAATGTCTCCAATTATCAGACGATCTTCCACGACGGTAGCGCTCCAGAGCGGGAGCCTACGGTTTGAATGACGAAGTGAGGTTTGGGAGTACCTGTGATCTCAGCTTGAGATAGCTGTGGGCCGGGAAACTACTGGATGAAGAAGCTGCCTCCTCGGTCGATGCGTACGCAAAGCAGCTACGAGATCTGAAGGGAACCGTCAAGCAGAGGGGAAAAAAGTCTTCAACATGCTGGTGTGACCCACTCCGTCCAGAAAAGTTGAAGCCGAAGCCATGCTATAGAGCTGGACGGCTCTACCCTTGCATCAGACCTTGCTCTTTCTGACTGCTAGTCGCCTCCCGTATTCAACCGTTATACAGCCGAGAAAACCTCCACGACTTGAGCCCAAGAAAGTTGAGATGATGTCCAACTTTGCGTCGCGCCGGCCTGCATTGTGAAGCGATGGCATCCACGAAGTGCCCAAAAACTGGCATCTCGCAATAACATTGCTGTATAATTTTGATCTTGTACGCCTCTCTGTAAAAAGAAAGTCTAATTTGAAAAAAAGTGACAGAACTTTCCCGCCAACCTAATACCTATAACAACCGTACATCGTAGCGTCCCGATTCTGTTCCAGAAAACCTGCCTACAAGATGAGAAGAAACGCTCCATCTTACTTCTAATTCGGGGTCAACTGCCGAAGTTTTTTATTTTTTCGGGGATGCATTAATGTCATTTATATATAGCAGTTACAAGCTCTTAAGGTTGGTGAGTAAACTAGGTGGAATCACAACCCCTAATAAAAACCTCATTTTTTCCTACCTGTTATCGTACTATATTCTCCAACCACATGGATTGTTTTAGACCAGAGATATATTCGACTTTGTTGGGAGGGCACGTCGGCCATTTTTTGAAGTTGATTAGAGGGAGAACCGCATTTTGGAATGATAATTCATGTAGCCCAGACTGTAGCTGTAGATAAGCTAGCTTATCTGCAGCTACAACCTGACCTACATGGAGCTGACTAGCTGTAGTAAACAACAAGGTAGCAAAATTCAGATGAGAAGAAAAAGCAGGAAAAAGTCATGGAAAGCGCCTTATGTGACCTGTGGCGAACTGTGGCAGTACGTGCATAAGGCGGAGAAAGGAAAGGAGTGGTTGGACGAAATTTCACTCTTTCTGCCCGCCCTTTCTCCTTATCACCTCACTCTCACCACAAACACTGCGAAGCAAAGTCATAGTTCCACCCATGAATCTCACAAAATCCTGTCTTACACGACGTTTTCCAAAATGCCCCCATACAGAAAATGTGGTAATTACCAATACCAATTCGCATGCCAACACCAAACTCTAGCTTGAAAAACAATTTTTTTTCGTCAATTTTTTCAAAAATGGTCGTTCTGACAACGAAGCAAAAATATAGTTCCACCGAACAAATCGAATATTCCAACAACAAGTGTACAATAAAATGAATAAATTTTGATCCAGTAATCTATGGAACTCTATTTCTCCAATTAAGTTGGAAAATACGGTTGCCCATGTTCGATTAGAGATTTTAATAGGCTGTCGGCCGACTGCCCCAATGATTAACTCCCTAAGCTCACGGACCTTGTGGAATTGTGCATTACTCTCATGGATCATACGCACCATGAAGCCCCTCACATCCTCGATTGGGTTTTAGTCGGGGCTACTCGCTGGCTAGGGCAAAAGAGCGGTTTGGTGACAACTGAATCACGCTCGAGTGCTTCGACTGTCATGAACTGGTGCATTATCCTGCATGAAAACGGGACTTTCTTGCTGATTTCTACGCCAGAAAGCAAGGAGACGTCGTCGCATGACTTTTAGATGACGGAAAAATCATTTCTTTTTTCATACGGAGCGCAGTTTCAGACGTTCCATTCATGCGATGGCAGCCCAGACCATGAGACCACATCCACTGAAGTTCCGCCCGGAAAAATGAAACTTGTCTTCCTCAGGTCGTGCCAGCGGAATCGGTTTTCGTCGGAGCCGTCGCAGTTGAATTTTTTCTCATCAGAAAACACGACCGCGAGAAAAAAAAACTGAAAAACACTACAGACAAGCAGTAGGGCACCGCAGCCAAAAGCCAACCTCACTCCATTGGGTTCGGCAACATCTTCGAGCAAAGCCAATTAGGTTTTCGCGATGGTTTTTCGTTAGAAACAGTACGTAACTCATATCCCTCCTATGGGTGAACTCGGGAGTTTTTCAAGAGACGCCTGACAGTATTCTCCGAGACATTAACCTCCGAAGATGTCTTGATTTCCCGACACGACACTGCAGAGTTGGATGCTTTCCAAGGATACGGCGGTTATTCCGATCGGGCAGCAAAGGAGGATGTCCAGAGCTCTTCTCAGCTCAATATCCTGTGGGTCCCTTGGAAAAAATCGTTGATAGCATGATGAGTGCGGCCCGCATCCCGCGCCATTCGACGGTTCGACAGTTTTCGAGTCTTCTTTGCGATAATCTGTCCTTTTTCGAGGTCCATTAATGAAGTTCCACTTGCCATAGCCTAGAAGAGGCAAGAAGTCATAATGATGAGAAGTTTCACCGAACAAAAATGAGATGCAGCCGGAAAATATGCGGTGGAACTATATTTTTGCTGCGTTGTCAGAACGACCATTTTTGAAAAAATTGACGAAAAAAATGTTTTTTTCAAGCTAGAGTTTGGTGTTGGCATGCGAATTGGTATTGGTAATTACCACATTTTCTGTATGGGGGCATTTTTGAAAACGTCGTGTAAGACGGAATTTTGGAGATTCATGGGTGGTAACTATGATTTTGCTTTGCAGTGTATTATACAGGATAATCCTTCAATTTTGGATACTAGCAGGTTCAGGCTTGAGCACTGATGAAGTCAGGTTTGTGTCGCTACCAGGTCACCTTATAGATGTACTGAGGTGGTAGTGAACCCCTACTGAACGGTCTGCAGTAGATAGGTCTGGTTCACGGTTCCGGCACATTTCCAAGTGCAGGTTTATGCTGGTTTCAGTATCTTTTCCGATAACACTGCTACCAAAAGGCTTGGCTCTGCATGGTGATTGGAAACCAGATCACGATGCCCTATTACCGTGAACGTAGATATACTCGAAATCCCTGAGATCGGGTAGGCGGGGCATTCGAACACTGTACGGAACTGGTTACTAGTGGAATATTCCAGTCTGGGACAACTGTCATCTTGTTCTGCGTTGGACAGAGACACGACAACAATTGTGTCGAGATGAAAATATGGCATCAGAAGCGTAGAAGCCTTAAGGGTAAGTTGAAACATGCGGCCACGCCTACCCGATCTCAGGGATCTCGAGTGTACATTGGTGGATGATTCCATCCTAACTAGAGAAAGTCAGCAGGTCGCAATGGCCATTTAGGTTGAGCTGCATATCTCGACGTCTGCACTCCAGGAAGCTGTACTCAAATCCTTCCAGAATCTGCGGAATAACTGCCTAGGAGGAGCTACAAGGGAAGGTGTTCTAGCGAATACTAGCCTTATCTTCTCTGTGCTCGCTCAACTTCAATCTGGAAGCCATAGTGCTAAGCGGGTCGGCGGTGTTCTGGATAGGCAAGCTCTATGGGTATGAGTTGTGGCGTTCAAGTCTCGAATACCGTCGCTTCTTCATTTGCTTTTTTTCCAAAACTTATTACAACATTGACCGATCTCAAATAATACATAAATTGTCGAATTACAAATACCCAAGAGCAAATATGGCATTCCCCATGTTTTCATGAAAAGGCCGAAGGAAAACAGCTTCTCACAGTGATCACAGCGAATGACGAAAAACTTCAAAACCGGTGAAGTCACAGTATTCTTCAGTTAAGGGAGGAGGCAGTATTGAGCAGGTTTTTCGAATTCACCAAGATTATAGAAGTTTAGGCGGGCAGAATTATGTCACGCGTCGTTATTATTGTTCGCGCGAGCCTGTCAAACTCATCTGATATGATAACAATCTATACATCTGTATGATCAGATGTTCATCTGTACACAGTCAGGACTCTATTCTTCGTCTTCTCCCTCTAGTTTATTTCCAGTTCTGCTCTACTCGATTTAAGAGCTTTTTCCTATTCCTGGTATGCAGCGCAATACCTTGATGTAAAGCTTGGTTGGATCACATGCTAAATCTTACTTTTTGTCGGCGTTGATGGGGCACTGTGACTACACCAAACGGTTTTTCATTGACTATTTTGTGAAAGATTACCATACGTGCATTCGAATATTTGTAACCAAGGCTTTTAACACTTGAGCTGCTAGACATAATACAACTTACTTATCCACTACAGCACCGCTTAGCACTGTTGGGTCTCGAAATTTAGGCGGGCACAGAGGAGCTACGCGGGTGATTCGCTGGAAACTCCCCCCCCCCACCACACAGGGTACAGCATCGTTGTGCGAAACCCATGGGGGGGGGTCGTACTTGGCCGCTGGGGAGGGGGGGGGTCGTAATCTCAAGGGTCACTCAGAGCCGAGCAATGGTTCGACATTTCAGTTGATAGTGGGAGTGGAGCTATGGAAGTCAAGATGTTTAAAAAAAATGAAGTTTATTATGAGTGTATTCTTTACAGCTTTAAATGCTACGTTTAACAGCCCTCTTTTCATGGGAAATCCCCAAGAATGGGTTCGTACTTGGCCGCGGGGGACGTGGGGAGTATCGCAAAAGTAGGCTCGCTAGGCATCAAACAGTACAAAGGTGTCATTGCTAAGGGTAATGGAACGGACGGAAAGCTTCAGAAGACCCGGATGTAAATAGGAATACAAAATAATAAAAGATTTATTAGCAATATAGCAAGAATAAATAAATAAGTGTCAGTTTATAGCATGAACTCGTACGTAGATGACCGTCTCAAACAGATTCGTGCGTGTTGTCCTTTACAAACCCTAAACAAACATCTGCTTGCATGGATAAAAGCACCTGAAATTAGAATTTACACCTTTCCACCACCTCTGCGTAGGAGCCTAATGCACGGCGCAC
>MU936810.1:5536-16514 GCA_036418165.1 Cooperia oncophora
TACTTTGTGTCGTGTCGAGCGTACGCCAGTAAGTGAGTAGGATATATGTATCAATCAAGCGTGATCAGTTCCTTTTCCAGACGCTGGCATACGTTGGCGTACGCTAGATCTATCTCTATATTTTTCTAATCGCTCGAAAAAGTAACTACTGCACCCTGACATTCGCTGGATAGATACCGTACCCTCCTGGACGCTGACGCAAAGTATTAGCTTGGAAAGAAGTGTGCGACTTTTTGAACAAATTACTCTAAGGTAAAATCTGAGAAGATTTTGGTTTTTTCTATTTTTTCCCGAATATTTTTTCTAAAGTGATTCAATTTTTCTGATTTCCAAGGTTTTTACCCTTGGTTAGTATGAGTTTTCATTGTGGTTTTCGCAGACGGGTATATTACGTCTTTGTGGAAACTTTCAGTGTTTAAAAGACCTGGGTCACGGCACTTTTCGACATATCCTATACAATGAGTTCCTGTACGCCACCCTTGTGAGGGAGATAACACCTGAGTTGTCTGCGAAAGGGATGTCGCTTACCATGCCACAGTATCTTGTTGGTATCAGCGCTTGCAAGGTGGTGTTGTTCTATTCCCGTGTAGGCCGGCCATCAGATCGGATTGACGGCCGTTTATTCACACCCCCCCCCCTGGAGGCGCAGCTGAACGATAACATCAGCAGGTAGGCGATCCTAAGCTGCATCTAGATGACCACTATAATATTTCTCTGCAATCTCGGTCATCGGGGAAATTTCCTGTGAATTCCTGCCACATGTGTGACACCAGTCTGACAAAACCACATTGAATGATCGTGACTGAGTTTTCTCTTCTTTCTACATATTGGAAGGACTTTTTGGGAGCCTTTGTGATTCGTAACAAGGGGCTCTAGCGTAAATCATGTACCTAACCTTGCCAAAATCAGATCTGTATAAAAAAAGATTTCGCTGTGGTATTGATGGGATTTCAAAGCGATGTCGCTGGTTACTGGCACTGCTGTGACGGCCAAAGTATACCCTAACTGCCTTCGAACATGAATGACGTCACGCTTGATTTCATTCGGAAACACTCAATTTCCTTCCACTCCTCGGCTGCAGAGACCGCATGTGGCGATGAGGCTACGCCAAAGATTATGGATATGGATCAGGGAACGGTGAGCCGTACTCGGCTTATGCGTCGTTAGAAGCTTTTTACTACCGCCTACTTTGATCCTTACTGCACCATTTAGAGAGCAAACATGTTGCAAATAAACGTCAGCTCGAAATGAGGTCCACCTCATCCAGAGATGCTGTACAAAAGGTGAACACTTGCCCTAGTTATTAATGGTGAATTCGTAAGGTCAAATATTCTGGAAAGGTCGCAGAAATTTCTTTTCAACCTGGTATGAACGCAGCCTTAGGGTTCACTCCACGTATTCATCTTTCATTCAGATCTGATTGCTTTTCAAAAGCGTACTGGACTTACTGTATCACTCAGCGAAACAGAAAAAAAGAGCGGGAGGCTGCTACGGAATTAAAGACAGCCAGCATTTGGTGATGCCATAATATCGGGGAGAGAACTTACAGGCAAGATGTCGACAGCCGCGGGACCAAATTCGTTCGATCACACATTTATTTCATTGCATTACTTTCTAACAATTAGAGCAGTGATCTCTTATTACTTAACATGAAGGGCTTTTCGCTCATTTAACTGCTTGTGCATGATTCTGCTGCTGACACGCAAGCAGCAGGTTCAAGACCCTATCTCGATATGGAAGCTGTGAAAAGCAACGAGACAAAACAGTTGGCATATGCAACTATTGCTTGAGCTTTCGCACAAAAAAAACGAAAATGACGCACTGATCACCTCATTCTTTGGGAAAAAAAAAAGTCAGTCACCTCTTTTCTTGTTGACATCGCTCATTGCATGCGATAGCTGTTCTTGAGACTTATCAACATATGGTTCAAAGTCACCATTGAAAAATAACGTACGATCAAACTGACACGGTGAGCGTAACCACGATGGAATGAAGAAGTCCTACAAAGAGAGGAATTTATGAAAAACGAGATAAAAAAACTGCATCACACACGTACTTGTAAGACTTGATCTAGAACTTGGATCGGCTGCGAAGGCGTCCTATCAATAATGACAACACCGGGGTATCTTTCGCCTATCACTTTCATGATGTGTTCGTAGTGCGGCGTTATCTGTAGAGTATTGAGATTATACAAGTAACTGCAACTACAAAGTTGTGAATATAGCAGTAGTTTATGTATATCAAAAATTGGCAGAATAGTCATCCAACCAATAAACGGTTTCACCACATTACTCTACGGAAGCTTTCAGACTTTGCAAGTAGCAGCGCGTCGACGCGCTGTAACGAGCTACGTCACAAGTTGAGTTTGCTCCAAATCAAGATACGCGAACGCAGCCGCATATGGTCAGTCTTTAGCGACATCATTCTGCGTGACTGGGCAACACCTACCATCCTATTCCTCCAAATTCCCTTGAAAGACATCCGGCTCGCGCCCATCGACCGAGCTTTCGCAGACAGGGAATGGGTCGGCACAGGCCGTCTGCGGCTCCGTTCGCGTCTTATAGCTCTGCAGAACTGTTGTAGTTGTAGCGCCTCGTCGCGCGTTACAGCGCACCATCGTGACGTCTGAACGCTTACTATTGCGTCGTTACGAAAGCCGTGCAAAAGCAAGGATGAAAACGCATCGGAGCGTGTAGCTCAATTCATGGTCAGAGTCATGCTCAACAGTTCTCGCGACCTGAGCAGTTTAGTCGCGCGGCTGCAACTGGTCGCTAATCATTGAATCTCAACAATTTACTCTCTGCCAACACTACAGTTTTTCAGACTTTGCAGCAATCATAATCGCGCGACTGAATCGCTCGAGTCGTGAAGTATGAATGCGGCTTAAGCAAAGCTCTCATTCACGCTATAATTTCAAAGCCTAGAATATGTGCTATGTATGACATACCTCTTTCAGACGGTACCTGAGCCGGTTAAGTTTGTACTTTGTAGGGTTTTCATCTTTTCTCAACGAACGAAATATTTCATCTTTTCTCAACGAACGAAATATTGCCTGAAGGTGGAAGAAATAAAAATCTCATATTGAAAATGGAAGATCCTTGGAATGCCTCGTTATATGCGGACTATGTTCATGGAAACAATGCAATAATACGAGGGAAGTGAATGTTTGGGGGAAAAACGATTTTTGCTCGCGAATGATACGATTTCCCATGCTGAACAAGTAAAAAAAGATGATGGTACAGTTAACACTGGCATGTCTGTCAACAATTCTTACCTATCATTGACTGAATATTTGCTGCGCATGTCAAACTTTGGGGTCATACAGCTTCGGGGAACGATACATTCTTCGTATGATCGTGTTCCTACTTTGCGACAGTGGAAACACTTCGGCGACGGGGGACATTTTGCACTTCGCTGCTTCACTAGTTCCCGTTTACAAGTCCCACTCTGGTGAAACCTGTGAACTCTTGTGAAGCTGAAGCAAGCTCGTCCAGCCACCATGGTGGGAGCTGTCATCTCTTGTGAGCTCATGAAATAGCTCTTTAGATGACGATGGGAAGTAGCAAAAGTGCAAATCCCTCCCCCCCCCCATCCGTCGAGGAACTGCTTCCGCAAAGGTGTTAGGATAGAGGAATAGAAGAACTCTTATTCTCCCATTGCACCTTTTCGCTACATACACATTCCTTCGCGCGGTGGCGCTATTCTCCACTGTCATGCTGTTGGAGCGTCACCAGAGAAGTCGGCTCGTAGTGCGCTATCGTAAAGGTTAATAATGAAAACTGGATTCTCAGCCTGTATTCATTTAGTTTTGTGGGGACATCGCCAATGATCAACGAGAGAAGATTGAAGCCTCTAAATGAGCTTGCAGCATTTCTATTTCAAGGAAACGCCTCAAAATGGTCAACAAGGATCCGATAATGCTGTGAAATAAGCAGAAGTTGTAGAGAGATGAAAGTGTAGCGCAAAAACTATGAAACTTCCTCTGACACGGGGTGCATGCTCCTGCTACGCAGCTTCAACAAAAAACTTGCCATAAGTAGCATAAATCGGAATTTCTTATTTAACATTGAAACTTTTATCCCTCCCTGGATCCTTTGCTAGTAAATAAGGTGATGGACTGCAGGACTTGTAAAAAATCATCAACTATCATCTGTTTGCATCTACCACCTTCGTATAGCAATATGATTAAACAGATAAATACCGGCCGCGAAAGACGATATGGAGCTGATACATGATGCATCGAATCAAAGTCCATATTGCCATTAGGAGGCATCTTATATTCGTCCACGAAGAAGTCACCGGCTGAAACACTAGTTCATAGCCCCACGGTGCCACACAAGATTCTCGCATCTGATAAAAAGAGTTATACTCGAAGTTTCCTAGCGTAAGAAAGCCTGACTAAGGATTCAGAATCCCTCGATCCGTAGCTATCTATCTTCTGCGTTCATACTTGCGGCAGCGACCAATAGAGTCCAGCAGCGTCAACGACTAGGAAAGTGTAGGTTTCGATCTTGTGTCTGCCAGCGTTCTGCAGCGTCTACCCGCGCGACAGCGTCTATTAGCGTTTGGGAGAGTATGGCGCGATAGGAGGGTAGCAGACAGCTGGTAGAGTATGGGGATGAGAGGCTGGCAGACTGCTGGTACAGGCAACGGCGCGATAGGAGGATACTGTTGTTTACTACCCTCCTATCGCGCCATATTCTCCTCCCGGTCGCTGGTGTACGCTGGCAGACGCTAGATGGATACCTATACTTCCCTAGCCCTCGAGACGCTGGCAGACACTAAATCGATATCTATACTTTCCTGGTCGCTGACGCTGCCGGACGCTCGGAACGGTGGCGAACGCTATTGGTCGCTGGTGGACGTTGGTGCAAAGTATGCATCCATCCATAACAATTCGACATGCACAGTTCCCAACAACATGAGAGACCCACTTTGCAACTGCATGCCGAGCGTAGTAGCAGAACGCGTTCCTGAAGCGCTGACGCAGAGTAGGACTGAGTTCCTACTCTGCGTCAGCGCAAGCGCACGGCAGTGTTTCGAGCGAATTAGCACCCTATCGCTAGAAGAAAGAACTTAAGCGGACCTAGCAGCAACCACTGGTTCATTAATCGCCCGCTGGGTAGATAATGGAGATAGAAAGGTTGGAAAGTACCACAAAACGTGATCTAATCAGGCAGCAGAAGTTGTCAGCAATCCATAAAGCCTGCATCTCGCGATAGGGTGGCGGGAAAGTTCTGTCACACTTTTTCGAACTCAAAATACTTGCCCATTACCAAGAGGGTAACCGGTAATGTAAGCACTTATACATCAAGGAGTGGTCTTTCTATTAGTACCACTCGCTTGACTCCTGCTTCTTCTTCTGCAATATGGACAAGGATTTTATCCGCTACCATCGGCACCGACCCCTCCAGACGCTTCCTCAAACTCTTTCTTCCACCACCCTGACGCCAGCATGATAGCTGCAGATGCCAAAATAATGGAGCTGAATAAGGACGATGCCCTCAATTACCACGACAGTAATGCTTCAAGGCGGGAGCCTAGGGAGCCTACAGTTTTGATGACGAAGTGAGGTTTGGGTTACCTGCAAACTCAGCTTGAGGGAGCTGTGGGTCGGGAAACTGCTGGATGAAGAAGCTGCTTCCTCGGTCAATGCGTACGCAAAGCAGCTACGAGATCTAAAGCGTACCGTCGATCAGAGGGAAAAATTTGTCCGCACAGCCCGCCCTCATCATGATAGTGCAGCGCACTCCGTCCAAAAAGTTCGAGCCGTACCTCATGCAATAGAGCTGGATGGCTCTCCCCTTGCACTGGTGTAGCACAGACATTGCTCCTTCTAACTGTTGCTACTTAACGTTATATGGGCGAGAAAACCTCCATAACCCGAGTTCAAGTCAAGATTGAGATGATGTCCAACTTTGCGTCGCGCTCCCTGCATTGTGAAGCGATGGCATCCATGAGGTGCTCAAAAACTGGCAAGGACCCCGCAGTAACATTGCTGTACAATTTTGATCTTACACGCCTCTCTATAAAAAGAAAGCCTAATTTGAAAAATGTGACAGAACTTTCCTCGCCAACCTAATACAACAGCCAGTATTACGGCGATTGTAGTGTCTAATCGTGCATCATCTTCACTGAGAAATACTCACCTAAACATTGAAGTCGGGCTGAACCGTAAAAACAATATCGATCCCCACGAAAAAACAACATCACAACCATTCCTGAACTCGAGCACACGAAGGTGTGCGAGCAAATCCTTAACAAGTAAACCTTTGTTGTATGTTTTTAGGCCCAGAAATTCTAGTTAAAAATTACCAGACCCTTTTTTATCTGAAGGGGGAGCACTAACGGTCCTCTGTCTCTTCGGCATTTGCGGCTGCAAAGAATTACACCATAGAAATGAGGCATATTCGCTGGTGAAGTAGAAGTATCGGTAATTGGTTCATTGTGAAGAGTTCACCTCAGTCTCACAGAAAACATTTGAAATAACGTTTATTTACACAGAAGTTAGAGCATGACGCAAAATTACAGAAAAGGAGATCGAGCCTAAAATCACTGTTATTATTACAACTGCGACTACACTACCACAGTCGGAGCCAAAGAGACGACAAAAAAAACATAGGAATCGACTGCAGCTAAAGCCATGCTGTATGAGCACCACTGGTCGACGCCAGGACACCCATCGAGATAAGATGCACAAACCCCCATGAAAAGTCTCGGTGCAATCCCTCCCATTCAGCGCGATTGTTAGAAATTCAGTGCAGCGATACTGAGGTCGGTCTCGCCTCTGCGCCCGCACATAATTATTCTCACAATGTTCGAAACTTCGCAAAAAACAACCTATTGAAACATTCCAAGAAAGAAATGAATGAGCTGTACAAATATACCAACCGGATTGAAGAACTCGAAACATCGATAACAACGCTTGAAAAACAGTTAGGAAACACTGTCACAAAAAATCACATAATGACTAGCAGAAATCAAACCTACTGAATGCTTAAAGGCAGCGCTCATGATCGCCATTCTTATTTTCCAGTGCGCATCAGTAGATCACGGGGCGAAGGGGAGGAAAAGTAAAGAAAATTCGTGAAGAAAAAGAGAAAACAAAAATGTGAAATGCCCTCAATAAGAACACTCTCCATTCAGAGCAATACATGGACATTCGGCACTGAGATAACTGAGAATAAAAGGATACAGGGCTTCTGTCATCACAACACTCTAGCTGCGAGAGTCCTGTAGCCTTTTCCTCTCATTCTCTCAGCGGCATACGCTTGATGATGCTCAAAACGAACAGGGTTCTTCCTTACCAGGAAAGTCCGCCAACTTACCATGGACTTGAATGGAGACCTGGGTAGATCGATAGTCTATAAGGTTATTTACAAATATAAATGCAAAACTGCAACCTGTATTTCACAAGCAACCACACACCATTACAAACTTTACCTGCTCATAAGTTGCTTGTGAAATGCAGGTTGCAGTTTTGCTATCTATATTTGTAAATAACCTTATAGACTCTATCGATCTACCCAGGTCTCCATTCAAAGTTCCATGGACTTTCCTGATTAGACGCAGTGGGCTCCTGCGGGAGGCGAGTGGATACTCGCGGACACTGCCCTTAATCGACGAGAGAGGGCAGATTTGAAAGTGATTCGAGGATCTGTGGAAACGGAGGTCGAAGATGTCGATCTTTGTCTGCACACTTCAGCCCCAGAAACATAACTCCATCACACCACGCCACAACAGCAGCTAGAATCAGCTCATTTTCATCACAATGAGAAAGGTACAGAAACTGAGTGCGAATTAACGAACCTTGGTTATGAACACATGGAGTGCGTTTATCCATGAGCGCTTTTGATCCAAGCAAGAGACGAACGTCCTGATCCACATTTTTGCGCATCTCTACTGCTAATGCAGTAATCGGCAAGATTTGGAGGAACACGTGAATCCATAAAAGCTCTCATTCCTATGGTGAAGCAAAAAAAATAAGTTGAAAATCAAAGAACAAGATCTTAAGAAATACCTGTGCATATCTCTAAAAGAACAATGCCAAAACTGTACACATCAAGCTTGGTGGAAAGTATTTTATTCGTAATGAATTCAGGTGGAAGATAAGCGAGCGTTCCTTTCACATGGGAGGCTATCAATGGAGACTTTTCCTCAGCATCTGCTTCGATCTCAAAAAGCATATTATCAATCAAAGAACCGCAAAATCATACATCATCCTCTAAATAAAATCCACTTAGTGCAGTGATACCAAACTTCCAGCACGGATCACAGCAGAAGCAATTCCAAGCTATGATACAGAGGATGGTACAGGAACATTTTCGGAGGGCAACAGGAGGTAACGGCTTATAGCATCCCATGCTTAGGCAGCGTTCAGACTTCGCGACGGCAGCGCTTCGGTCGCGCGTTCGACGCGATCGATGCGCATGCTTTCGACTGCATCGATCGCGTCGAACGCGCGACCGAAGCGCTGCCGTCGCGAAGTCTGAACGCTGCCTTATAGAGCGAGCGTAAGCAGTGTCATATCAGACGTCGCACAACGGTGTTGTCCAGCATGAGATTTAGAGGATGAGATAGGGACATCAATGGTGGCTGGCAAAAAGCCACAGCAGCTGACAGGGTCCAATAAGAGGCGTTGCCGTCGCGTCGTTTTTCAAGGTAGTGGAGCTTTCATATTACCATACAAAATTAGTGGCAGGGACATGGTAGAGTACAGTCGCTGTTCCCGCGATCAAGTGATCAGCGAAATGCCTTCATGCATTAGCACCTAAGTCCGCACTCGCGTAACGTGTACCACTCTTTGGCTTCCCAAAAAGAGCACTATAGAGCAGCCTATTAAACCGTCCTACGACGCTGCATACAACAAAACGCAAATAGGTAATTTACCGTGTAAGTCGTTGTCTTGCACACTGAAAAAATAGAAAGTGCAAGAGTCACGCGTCTGTGGCCTTTACCTTTCCTTTTCAAGGGGCGAAAATAGGTGCTGTGCTAGCGCGGATCTCGATTTTGTATGCACGGAAGGCATTTTGCTGATTACTTGGTGGCGGAACTGTCTTCAAAGTATGAATGCAGCCTCAGCCGCGTTCATACTTTGCGTCAGCGTGTGGCGGCTTTTGAGCGCACGTCAGCACCAGCGACTGGGAAATTATGGATATTGACCTAGCGTTCCGAGCGTCCAGCAGCGTATGCCACCATACGTCAGGTACAGCAGCGTTTCGAGCGACCAGGAAAGTGTATACATCTATCAAGCTTACCGCAGCGTACAGCAGCGTTTTCGCGGGCAGCTCTGCTCAAGCTTGAAATGCCTGTGACAACGCTGGATCGATATTCATATCTTCCTGGTGGCTGAATCTAGCGTATGCTCGAAACGCTACCATATAATAGCGTACCCTGGCGCAAAGTATGAACGCAGCCGCAAGGTTCCCGTGTGGCGCGCGGCACGTTTATGAGTCAAACTAGTAGTAGATATAAGAATGAAATAGATCTGGCCAGCAATATGAGCAAAGGAACGAAACCATTCGCCAACAACCTGGTGTCGAAATTCTTTCAATGAACTGTTTGCTCGATAAGCGCATCTATCAGCCCCACAACGGTTGATTATTGTAAGAGCAGAGCACGCAACACTCATCACGCCAATATTCCCCCGAACACTCTGTGAAACATGAATTTGCTGCTTGTCACGACGTCCCCTTCTTCCCCTTTATTAGTTTAGGGGGTACCCGACCAAATACTGTCACTGTGGCGTTATTATCCATTTAAGACACATTCCTAGACTATACGATGGGTAGGATCTCCTCTTGTACAAACAGTGTCGATCGCCATATGCTGGAACAACCCATACGTAGGAGTTGCTCCAGCTATCTCCGGGAAAGATGGGCAGCGAATCTATAATTATGATGTAGACATTGCGTACATACTGTATAGCCTTTTCATTTCCCGTATGACTCGCCTTACAGCTCGTGGTCTTGTTCTCTCATCTTTCGTCTCTGGTCTCGTACAGGAGTGACTCCCTCCTTCTGATACTCGTCCAGTGACTGGGTCCTCTTCACTTCCACAATTTTTAACCCTACTTTCTTGCACAGATTGGAGTTCATTTTTAGATCATGAAATCCAGGAATTGTAATCGCTGAATGTGCCTTTAGCCACTACGTATCAGATAAGATCGCTCTTATAGTTCACCACCTAGCGATCCGATGAGGCGACGGCGTCCGACCGCCCTCTTCCGGCCATCTCTGGACCATTGCAACGGTTGGAAGATATTCTATCGTGAATGTGATCGCATTTGCCGTTGCAACGGTCCCATGATCAGCGATGGAGCGCGGTCGGTCATCGTCTCGCGATGCTCAAACCGCACTACTAAAGTTCGTTAAAGTCGCGGAGTGTGAACGCAGCCTTATCGCTTGCATTTCTTATCCCGAATCCGGGAAGAAGCGAAGATTATAAACTAGTAATAGGAAAATTACCCTTCCATCACGACTGAGCCCGAAATCGCCAAGTTTTGGCTCGAAGTGCCTGTCCAACAATATGTTTGCTGACTTTACATCTCCGTGAATGATGGGCACACTTCCTATTGAGTGCAGAAAGTGGAGACCGCAAGCAGTTCCCTCAGCTATTTCCCTTTTCTGTGTCCATGAAAGCGGAGGCGTTCCATGCTGAATTAGAAGAGATTACAAAAAAAGCTGTACCAACGTAAAATGGGTGTTCTTACTCTGCAAAGCAGACGATCCTCCAGCGAACCATTGGACATAAACTGGTACACAAGGCATGGTTCCGGACCTTCGAGAGAAAACGCATATAAAGGAAGAATGTTATCATGACGGAATTTAGCTAGAGTTTTCAGCTCTTGAAGGCTCTGACGGAGTCGTTCTCGTGCGATCTTGAAGTGGTGCTCATTTATCTATGTCATAGTTGTACAATATTTAGTATGCAAATGCTGCCATATATAATGGGTTCTTATAAGGCTGCGTTTATACTT
>MU936862.1:0-13810 GCA_036418165.1 Cooperia oncophora
TTGGAGCGCGGTTGTTGGACTTGCCAACGTCCTGGGGTCTGTTCGGGGGTTATATCTTTTTTAGGTGCGGAGCTTTTGAGGAATGGTGAGCAGCATGCAACGGCAAAGTTTCTACTATTGTGTATTCTACCTAGCTGCAAACTGAACAATCCCCCGTTGGTGAAATATTCCGGATGGGTCACGGTTCGGCCAGGGGTAAATCGCGAGCTGGTTTCCATGATTCACACAAGGACTGCTTCGTTCAAACGCATTTCATCAGGACTGAAGTCGTCTTGAAACCCCTCCATCTTTTCTCTTTCCAATAAGCTTTACAGTTTTTCTGAAGACCCACTAGTTCAGGAGATATTTTAGATGGGTCACAGATGCGCCACCCTCTGACCCACCCGAAAAATTGACTCCTTATGTGCCATTGTGAGGATACACCTTCGGAAACTCAGCCTGTGTCTCCAAAAACACTTTTAGTTTCCCTTCAAATCGAGTGAAAGAGATAGCCTCGGCTATCTCTGATCGATTTGGTCCGTGCGCCGTGCATTAGGCTCCTAGGTGGTGGAAAGGTGTAAATTCTGATTTCAGGTGCTTTTATCCATGCAAGCAGATGTTTGTTTAGGGTTTGTAAAGGACACAACACGAATCTGTTTGAGACGTATTATTTAGTCATCTACGTACTTACGAGTTCATGCTATAAACTGACACTTATTTATTTATTTATTCTATATTGCTAATAAATCTTTTATTATTTTGTATTCCTATTTACATCCGGGTCTTCTGAAGCTTTCCGTCCGTTCCATTACCCTTAGCAATGACACCTTTGTACTGTTTGATGCCTAGCGAGCCTACTTTTGCGATACTCCCACGTCCCCCGCGGCCAAGTACGAACCCATTCTTGGGGATTTCCCATGAAAAGAGGGCTGTTAAACGTAGCATTTAAAGCTGTAAAGAATACACTCATAATAAACTTCATTTTTTTTAAACATCTTGACTTCCATAGCTCCACTCCCACTATCAACTGAAATGTCGAACCATTGCGGCTCTGAGTGACCCTTGAGATTACGACCCCCCCTCCATCGGCCAGGTACGACCCCCCATGGGTTTGACACAACGGTGCTGTACCCTGGATGCGCTTGCCGCGTGTTCACCAGCAATGGCAACTGGGTACCGGGAGGCTGCCTGTCTATCTAGGTCGCTCTCGTCTGCCGAGCCGCAACGTCGCTTACTTCTCATGCTTGCCTGCTTTGGCTAGCCAACTCTGTTTTATTTGCGCAATTTTCATTCACTGTTATAAATGAAGCTGGTACCATAAGGGCAGAAGCCGTCACCTGGCACGTAAATTTTCACCGAAATGCTACTAGGCCTACCTGGTAAATACAAAAATACATAAAAAACGGCGAGTTGTTAAGAAGTTCTCAAAATAAACCCGAAAAGTGTTTGCGCGTTTCAAAAAGAAGATGAATGTGTGGTGCTCAAAGAGCAGGAAACGTGATAGAATTTGAAAAGTGGTGATGTTACTATAACATTTGCACATTTTTTTTCGCAAAGGTATAATAGCACCAGCTTTTCAAATTCCCATCATGTTCCCTGCACCCTGTTCAGTACTACAGATTCATCCGGCCGCTCCCCTTCAACTGCCTCAATACTATCCGTAGTGGAATACACACAACGGTGAGGTGCACTGTGAGTTTGGTCAAAATCGTCCCTTTCTCCTACCATGTCTATGGTCCCAATGGATCGGATTTTACTGCGAATTTTTAGTCGAAAAAGCGAAAAACTCCTTACATGCTGCAGAAACAAGAGGGTGGAGATGATATAGCGGCAGCCAGGAGCTCCCATTACTCGCACGGTACGCAGATCAAACACTTCCAGAAAAATCCCAAGCTTCCCATCTCTCAATGTTTCCACACCGTACCAGTTGTTACCAGGACGATAGCAGTGACTTGGATGACTGTTCCAAGCAATTGCTACTGTGTCTCGATGCTTCCAATCAGTCCATTTACCTCATTTGAGACCTTAATTCGCCCTCACGCCGTTCGACGAGTTAATGTCTAATGGGCCGTGTTTTGCACTTTTTGTTTCCCTCCCGAGTACCGCGTGGATCTCTTCTATCCAGTTGCTGCTTCCTATTCGGAACCTGTCTCCAACCAGAAAGCTCCTGGGAGTAGCATGAGCTGTGTTGTTTTACTTCCACGTACCTCTCTGGATGTGCTCTTTATGCCTTCTCACCTTCTGCAGGCGCGAAACTTTTGTTATAAGCTTCTTCTGTAGCTGAGAAATTTTCACTCCGTCTCTCCCCACCCATCTATTTCGAATTGAAAACGTTGAAGAACAGGCGAGGGCTGCTGTACAGAGTACGTTCACGATTCTACGTTCTCCAGCTAAGTTGTTATCATGTCCCATAAAAATTTTACTAACATGTCATCACAAATTTTAGCATTGAATAATGGATGGCCATTTAGTCCACTCGAATACCAGTTTGAGTGAGGTATCCAACAGGGGCGACAAGTTGGAGAGGAAAACTAGACATTCAACATGACTCCGCCCATCTCCTCCACCGTTGCCTCATTACGACCCCATTGAACACTAAAATTCAACTCTGACCTCCTGGTTTACCTCCAACGTCCATCATCACTATCACTACTATATATAAACGGCAACGTCTGTACGTTTGTCTGTTTGTCTGTCTGTCCGGAAATTCGGCATCACCTGAAGAACCAGTTGGAGGCGCCGGGTCAAGGGTGGGTTGGGTAGGGCATGGGTCTAGATGTACGGAACACACATGAACTGAGCTAAGCTCCGCCCACTGTGGGCGGGGCATGCGCACAGTTGTGAGTTACATAGTTCAAAAATTCGTAGTTCGGTTCTAGAAGATCCCGGAGAGCGGAAATTGTGGGAAACGATAAGCAGTCAGTTGGCGGATGAAATGAGGGAGTCACATCCATGATGGGCGAGGCGTGCTATAGGTGGGCGGTGCTCGCTACAAAACTTTTAAAAATTCGTAGTTCGGTTCCAGAAGATCCCGAAGAGCGGAAATTGGGGAAACGATAGGCAAACAGTTGGCGGACGCAATGAATGAAGCACACCTGCGATGGGCAGGGCGTTCGCCGAAGTAAACGGTGCCCGGGATAAAAACCCTCAAAATATATCCGAAAAACTCCAGGAAATGGGAAGTAAGTGAAACTGAGCAATGGTTGCGCAGATGAAGTTAGTTAGGGATAACCGTAGCGAGTATACCAAATGGTTGGTGCCGTTTATTCTTTTATTCTGCGCTTCTTCATCAGTAACGGGATTGCGGATTGCGGTATAGAAAATTTTGTTCACTGTCTGCTAGGGGGGGTATATACTAGCAGTGAAACGGCAAAGTGCGGTAATTCTCAAAACAATTTTTTTCGACCATTCGACCGGCGAAGCACCGGGACCCACTTCACACCCGGAAGGAGGATCGGCCGGCGAAGCCGGCCGATCCGACTGGCCCTCCCTCTCATGGAAAACTTCTCACCGGGACCCACTTCACACCCGGAAGGAGGATCGGCCGGCGAAGCCGGCCGATCCGACTGGCCCTCCCTCTCATGGAAAACTTCTCACCGGGACCCACTTCACACCCGGAAGGAGGATCGGCCGGCGAAGCCGGCCGATCCGACTGGCCCTCCCTCTCATGGAAAACTTCTCACCGGGACCCACTTCACACCCGGAAGGAGGATCGGCCGGCGAAGCCGGCCGATCCGACTGGCCCTCCCTCTCATGGAAAACTTCTCACCGGGACCCACTTCACACCCGGAAGGAGGATCGGCCGGCGAAGCCGGCCGATCCGACTGGCCCTCCCTCTCATGGAAAACTTCTCACCGGGACCCACTTCACACCCGGAAGGAGGATCGGCCGGTGAAGCCGGCCGATCCGACTGGCCCTCCCTCTCATGGAAAACTTCTCACCGGGACCCACTTCACACCCGGAAGGAGGATCGGCCGGCGAAGCCGGCCGATCCGACTGGCCCTCCCTCTCATGGAAAACTTCTCACCGGGACCCACTTCACACCCGGAAGGAGGATCGGCCGGCGAAGCCGGCCGATCCGACTGGCCCTCCCTCTCATGGAAAACTTCTCACCGGGACCCACTTCACACCCGGAAGGAGGATCGGCCGGCGAAGCCGGCCGATCCGACTGGCCCTCCCTCTCATGGAAAACTTCTCACCGGGACCCACTTCACACCCGGAAGGAGGATCGGGCGAAGCCGGCCGATCCGACTGGCCCTCCCTCTCATGGAAAACTTCTCACCGGGACCCACTTCACACCCGGAAGGAGGATCGGCCGGCGAAGCCGGCCGATCCGACTGGCCCTCCCTCTCATGGAAAACTTCTCACCGGGACCCACTTCACACCCGGAAGGAGGATCGGCCGGCGAAGCCGGCGATCCGACTGGCCCTCCCTCTCATGGAAAACTTCTCACCGGGACCCACTTCACACCCGGAAGGAGGATCGGCCGGCGAAGCCGGCCGATCCGACTGGCCCTCCCTCTCATGGAAAACTTCTCACCGGGACCCACTTCACACCCGGAAGGAGGATCGGCCGGCGAAGCCGGCCGATCCGACTGGCCCTCCCTCTCATGGAAAACTTCTCACCGGGACCCACTTCACACCCGGAAGGAGGATCGGCCGGCGAAGCCGGCCGATCCGACTGGCCCTCCCTCTCATGGAAAACTTCTCACCGGGACCCACTTCACACCCGGAAGGAGGATCGGCCGGCGAAGCCGGCCGATCCGACTGGCCCTCCCTCTCATGGAAAACTTCTCACCGGGACCCACTTCACACCCGGAAGGAGGATCGGCCGGCGAAGCCGGCCGATCCGACTGGCCCTCCCTCTCATGGAAAACTTCTCACCGGGACCCACTTCACACCCCGGAAGGAGGATCGGCCGGCGAAGCCGGCCGATCCGACTGGCCCTCCCTCTCATGGAAAACTTCTCACCGGGACCCACTTCACACCCGGAAGGAGGATCGGCCGGCGAAGCCGGCCGATCCGACTGGCCCTCCCTCTCATGGAAAACTTCTCACCGGGACCCACTTCACACCCGGAAGGAGGATCGGCCGGCGAAGCCGGCCGATCCGACTGGCCCTCCCTCTCATGGAAAACTTCTCACCGGGACCCACTTCACACCCGGAAGGAGGATCGGCCGGCGAAGCCGGCCGATCCGACTGGCCCTCCCTCTCATGGAAAACTTCTCACCGGGACCCACTTCACACCCGGAAGGAGGATCGGCCGGCGAAGCCGGCCGATCCGACTGGCCCTCCCTCTCATGGAAAACTTCTCACCGGGACCCACTTCACACCCGGAAGGAGGATCGGCCGGCGAAGCCCGATCCGACTGGCCCTCCCTCTCATGGAAAACTTCTCACCGGGACCCACTTCACACCCGGAAGGAGGATCGGCCGGCGAAGCCGGCCGATCCGACTGGCCCTCCCTCTCATGGAAAACTTCTCACCGGGACCCACTTCACACCCGGAAGGAGGATCGGCCGGCGCGAAGCCGGCCGATCCGACTGGCCCTCCCTCTCATGGAAAACTTCTCACCGGGACCCACTTCACACCCGGAAGGAGGATCGGCCGGCGAAGCCGGCCGATCCGACTGGCCCTCCCTCTCATGGAAAACTTCTCACCGGGACCCACTTCACACCGGAAGGAGGATCGGCCGGCGAAGCCGGCCGATCCGACTGGCCCTCCCTCTCATGGAAAACTTCTCACCGGGACCCACTTCACACCCGGAAGGAGGATCGGCCGGCGAAGCCGGCCGATCCGACTGGCCCTCCCTCTCATGGAAAACTTCTCACCGGGACCCACTTCACACCCGGAAGGAGGATCGGCCGGCGAAGCCGGCCGATCCGACTGGCCCTCCCTCTCATGGAAAACTTCTCACCGGGACCCACTTCACACCCGGAAGGAGGATCGGCCGGCGAAGCCGGCCGATCCGACTGGCCCTCCCTCTCATGGAAAACTTCTCACCGGGACCCACTTCACACCCGGAAGGAGGATCGGCCGGCGAAGCCGGCCGATCCGACTGGCCCTCCCTCTCATGGAAAACTTCTCACCGGGACCCACTTCACACCCGGAAGGAGGATCGGCCGGCGAAGCCGGCCGATCCGACTGGCCCTCCCTCTCATGGAAAACTTCTCACCGGGACCCACTTCACACCCGGAAGGAGGATCGGCCGGCGAAGCCGGCCGATCCGACTGGCCCTCCCTCTCATGGAAAACTTCTCACCGGGACCCACTTCACACCCGGAAGGAGGATCGGCCGGCGAAGCCGGCCGATCCGACTGGCCCTCCCTCTCATGGAAAACTTCTCACCGGGACCCACTTCACACCCGGAAGGAGGATCGGCCGGCGAAGCCGGCCGATCCGACTGGCCCTCCCTCTCATGGAAAACTTCTCACCGGGACCCACTTCACACCCGGAAGGAGGATCGGCCGGCGAAGCCGGCCGATCCGACTGGCCCTCCCTCTCATGGAAAACTTCTCACCGGGACCCACTTCACACCCGGAAGGAGGATCGGCCGGCGAAGCCGGCCGATCCGACTGGCCCTCCCTCTCATGGAAAACTTCTCACGGGACCCACTTCACACCCGGAAGGAGGATCGGCCGGCGAAGCCGATCCGACTGGCCCTCCCTCTCATGGAAAACTTCTCACCGGGACCCACTTCACACCGGAAGGAGGATCGGCCGGCGAAGCCGGCCGATCCGACTGGCCCTCCCTCTCATGGAAAACTTCTCCGGGACCCACTTCACACCCGGAAGGAGGATCGGCCGGCGAAGCCGGCCGATCCGACTGGCCCTCCCTCTCATGGAAAACTTCTCACCGGGACCCACTTCACACCCGGAAGGAGGATCGGCCGGCGAAGCCGGCCGATCCGACTGGCCCTCCCTCTCATGGAAAACTTCTCACCGGGACCCACTTCACACCCGGAAGGAGGATCGGCCGGCGAAGCCGGATCCGACTGGCCCTCCCTCTCATGGAAAACTTCTCACCGGGACCCACTTCACACCCGGAAGGAGGATCGGCCGGCGAAGCCGGCCGATCCGACTGGCCCTCCCTCTCATGGAAAACTTCTCACCGGGACCCACTTCACACCGGAAGGAGGATCGGCCGGCGAAGCCGGCCGATCCGACTGGCCCTCCCTCTCATGGAAAACTTCTCACCGGGACCCACTTCACACCCGGAAGGAGGATCGGCCGGCGAAGCCGGCCGATCCGACTGGCCCTCCCTCTCATGGAAAACTTCTCACCGGGACCCACTTCACACCCGGAAGGAGGATCGGCCGGCGAAGCCGGCCGATCCGACTGGCCCTCCCTCTCATGGAAAACTTCTCACCGGGACCCACTTCACACCCGGAAGGAGGATCGGCCGGCGAAGCCGGCGATCCGACTGGCCCTCCCTCTCATGGAAAACTTCTCACCGGGACCCACTTCACACCCGGAAGGAGGATCGGCCGGCGAAGCCGGCCGATCCGACTGGCCCTCCCTCTCATGGAAAACTTCTCACCGGGACCCACTTCACACCCGGAAGGAGGATCGGCCGGCGAAGCGGCCGATCCGACTGGCCCTCCCTCTCATGGAAAACTTCTCACCGGGACCCACTTCACACCCGGAAGGAGGATCGGCCGGCGAAGCCGGCCGATCCGACTGGCCCTCCCTCTCATGGAAAACTTCTCACCGGGACCCACTTCACACCCGGAAGGAGGATCGGCCGGCGAAGCCGGCCGATCCGACTGGCCCTCCCTCTCATGGAAAACTTCTCACCGGGACCCACTTCACACCCGGAAGGAGGATCGGCCGGCGAAGCCGGCCGATCCGACTGGCCCTCCCTCTCATGGAAAACTTCTCACCGGGACCCACTTCACACCCGGAAGGAGGATCGGCCGGCGAAGCCGGCCGATCCGACTGGCCCTCCCTCTCATGGAAAACTTCTCACCGGGACCCACTTCACACCCGGAAGGAGGATCGGCCGGCGAAGCCGATCCGACTGGCCCTCCCTCTCATGGAAAACTTCTCACCGGGACCCACTTCACACCCGGAAGGAGGATCGGCCGGCGAAGCCGGCCGATCCGACTGGCCCTCCCTCTCATGGAAAACTTCTCACCGGGACCCACTTCACACCCGGAAGGAGGATCGGCCGGCGAAGCCGATCCGACTGGCCCTCCCTCTCATGGAAAACTTCTCACCGGGACCCACTTCACACCCGGAAGGAGGATCGGCCGGCGAAGCCCGATCCGACTGGCCCTCCCTCTCATGGAAAACTTCTCACCGGGACCCACTTCACACCCGGAAGGAGGATCGGCCGGCGAAGCGGCCGATCCGACTGGCCCTCCCTCTCATGGAAAACTTCTCACCGGGACCCACTTCACACCCGGAAGGAGGATCGGCCGGCGAAGCCGATCCGACTGGCCCTCCCTCTCATGGAAAACTTCTCACCGGGACCCACTTCACACCCGGAAGGAGGATCGGCCGGCGAAGCTGACTGGCCCTCCCTCTCATGGAAAACTTCTCACCGGGACCCACTTCACACCCGGAAGGAGGATCGGCCGGCGAAGCCGGCCGATCCGACTGGCCCTCCCTCTCATGGAAAACTTCTCACCGGGACCCACTTCACACCCGGAAGGAGGATCGGCCGGCGAAGCCGGCCGATCCGACTGGCCCTCCCTCTCATGGAAAACTTCTCACCGGGACCCACTTCACACCCGGAAGGAGGATCGGCCGGCGAAGCCGGCCGATCCGACTGGCCCTCCCTCTCATGGAAAACTTCTCGCCGGGACCCACTTCACACCCGGAAGGAGGATCGGCCGGCGAAGCCGGCCGATCCGACTGGCCCTCCCTCTCATGGAAAACTTCTCACCGGGACCCACTTCACACCCGGAAGGAGGATCGGCCGGCGAAGCCGGCCGATCCGACTGGCCCTCCCTCTCATGGAAAACTTCTCACCGGGACCCACTTCACACCCGGAAGGAGGATCGGCCGGCGAAGCCGGCCGATCCGACTGGCCCTCCCTCTCATGGAAAACTTCTCACCGGGACCCACTTCACACCCGGAAGGAGGATCGGCCGGCGAAGCGGCCGATCCGACTGGCCCTCCCTCTCATGGAAAACTTCTCACCGGGACCCACTTCACACCCGGAAGGAGGATCGGCCGGCGAAGCCGGCCGATCCGACTGGCCCTCCCTCTCATGGAAAACTTCTCACCGGGACCCACTTCACACCCGGAAGGAGGATCGGCCGGCGAAGCCGGCCGATCCGACTGGCCCTCCCTCTCATGGAAAACTTCTCACCGGGACCCACTTCACACCCGGAAGGAGGATCGGCCGGCGAAGCCGGCCGATCCGACTGGCCCTCCCTCTCATGGAAAACTTCTCACCGGGACCCACTTCACACCCGGAAGGAGGATCGGCCGGCGAAGCCGGCCGATCCGACTGGCCCTCCCTCTCATGGAAAACTTCTCACCGGGACCCACTTCACACCCGGAAGGAGGATCGGCCGGCGAAGCCGGCCGATCCGACTGGCCCTCCCTCTCATGGAAAACTTCTCACCGGGACCCACTTCACACCCGGAAGGAGGATCGGCCGGCGAAGCCGGCCGATCCGACTGGCCCTCCCTCTCATGGAAAACTTCTCACCGGGACCCACTTCACACCCGGAAGGAGGATCGGCCGGCGAAGCCGATCCGACTGGCCCTCCCTCTCATGGAAAACTTCTCACCGGGACCCACTTCACACCCGGAAGGAGGATCGGCCGGCGAAGCCGGCCGATCCGACTGGCCCTCCCTCTCATGGAAAACTTCTCACCGGGACCCACTTCACACCCGGAAGGAGGATCGGCCGGCGAAGCCGGCCGATCCGACTGGCCCTCCCTCTCATGGAAAACTTCTCACCGGGACCCACTTCACACCCGGAAGGAGGATCGGCCGGCGAAGCCGGCCGATCCGACTGGCCCTCCCTCTCATGGAAAACTTCTCACCGGGACCCACTTCACACCCGGAAGGAGGATCGGCCGGCGAAGCCGGCCGATCCGACTGGCCCTCCCTCTCATGGAAAACTTCTCACCGGGACCCACTTCACACCGGAAGGGAGGATCGGCCGGCGAAGCCGGCCGATCCGACTGGCCCTCCCTCTCATGGAAAACTTCTCACCGGGACCCACTTCACACCCGGAAGGAGGATCGGCCGGCGAAGCCGGCCGATCCGACTGGCCCTCCCTCTCATGGAAAACTTCTCACCGGGACCCACTTCACACCCGGAAGGAGGATCGGCCGGCGAAGCCGGCCGATCCGACTGGCCCTCCCCTCATGGAAAACTTCTCACCGGGACCCACTTCACACCCGGAAGGAGGATCGGCCGGCGAAGCCGGCCGATCCGACTGGCCCTCCCTCTCATGGAAAACTTCTCACCGGGACCCACTTCACACCCGGAAGGAGGATCGGCCGGCGAAGCCGGCCGATCCGACTGGCCCTCCCTCTCATGGAAAACTTCTCACCGGGACCCACTTCACACCCGGAAGGAGGATCGGCCGGCGAAGCCGGCCGATCCGACTGGCCCTCCCTCTCATGGAAAACTTCTCACCGGGACCCACTTCACACCCGGAAGGAGGATCGGCCGGCGAAGCCGGCCGATCCGACTGGCCCTCCCTCTCATGGAAAACTTCTCACCGGGACCCACTTCACACCCGGAAGGAGGATCGGCCGGCGAAGCCGGCCGATCCGACTGGCCCTCCCTCTCATGGAAAAGCTTTTCTCACCGGGAACCCACTTCACACCCGGAAGGAGGATCGGCCGGCGAAGCCGGCCGATCCGACTGGCCCTCCCTCTCATGGAAAACTTCTCACCGGGACCCACTTCACACCCGGAAGGAGGATCGGCCGGCGAAGCCGGCCGATCCGACTGGCCCTCCCTCTCATGGAAAACTTCTCACCGGGACCCACTTCACACCCGGAAGGAGGATCGGCCGGCGAAGCCGGCCGATCCGACTGGCCCTCCCTCTCATGGAAAACTTCTCACCGGGACCCACTTCACACCCGGAAGGAGGATCGGGCGAAGCCGGCCGATCCGACTGGCCCTCCCTCTCATGGAAAACTTCTCACCGGGACCCACTTCACACCCGGAAGGAGGATCGGCCGGCGAAGCCGGCCGATCCGACTGGCCCTCCCTCTCATGGAAAACTTCTCACCGGGACCCACTTCACACCCGGAAGGAGGATCGGCCGGCGAAGCCGGCCGATCCGACTGGCCCTCCCTCTCATGGAAAACTTCTCACCGGGACCCACTTCACACCCGGAAGGAGGATCGGCCGGCGAAGCCGGCCGATCCGACTGGCCCTCCCTCTCATGGAAAACTTCTCACCGGGACCCACTTCACACCCGGAAGGAGGATCGGCCGGCGAAGCCGGCCGATCCGACTGGCCCTCCCTCTCATGGAAAACTTCTCACCGGGACCCACTTCACACCCGGAAGGAGGATCGGCCGGCGAAGCCGGCCGATCCGACTGGCCCTCCCTCTCATGGAAAACTTCTCACCGGGACCCACTTCACACCCGGAAGGAGGATCGGCCGGCGAAGCCGGCCGATCCGACTGGCCCTCCCTCTCATGGAAAACTTCTCACCGGGACCCACTTCACACCCGGAAGGAGGATCGGCCGGCGAAGCCGGCCGATCCGACTGGCCTGGCCCTTCTCATGGAAAACTTCTCACCGGGACCCACTTCACACCGGGAAGGAGGATCGGCCGGCGAAGCCGGCCGATCCGACTGGCCCTCCCTCTCATGGAAAACTTCTCACCGGGACCCACTTCACACCCGGAAGGAGGATCGGCCGGCGAAGCCGGCCGATCCGACTGGCCCTCCCTCTCATGGAAAACTTCTCACCGGGACCCACTTCACACCCGGAAGGAGGATCGGCCGGCGAAGCCGGCCGATCCGACTGGCCCTCCCTCTCATGGAAAACTTCTCACCGGGACCCACTTCACACCCGGAAGGAGGATCGGCCGGCGAAGCCGGCCGATCCGACTGGCCCTCCCTCTCATGGAAAACTTCTCACCGGGACCCACTTCACACCCGGAAGGAGGATCGGCCGGCGAAGCCGGCCGATCCGACTGGCCCTCCCTCTCATGGAAAACTTCTCACCGGGACCCACTTCACACCCGGAAGGAGGATCGGCCGAAGCCGGCCGATCCGACTGGCCCTCCCTCTCATGGAAAACTTCTCACCGGGACCCACTTCACACCCGGAAGGAGGATCGGCCGGCGAAGCCGGCCGATCCGACTGGCCCTCCCTCTCATGGAAAACTTCTCGCCGGGACCCACTTCACACCCGGAAGGAGGATCGGCCGGCGAAGCCGGCCGATCCGACTGGCCCTCCCTCTCATGGAAAACTTCTCACCGGGACCCACTTCACACCCGGAAGGAGGATCGGCCGGCGAAGCCGGCCGATCCGACTGGCCCTCCCTCTCATGGAAAACTTCTCACCGGGACCCACTTCACACCCGGAAGGAGGATCGGCCGGCGAAGCCGGCCGATCCGACTGGCCCTCCCTCTCATGGAAAACTTCTCACCGGGACCCACTTCACACCCGGAAGGAGGATCGGCCGGCGAAGCCGGCCGATCCGACTGGCCCTCCTCTCATGGAAAACTTCTCACAGGGACCCACTTCACACCCGGAAGGAGGATCGGCCGGCGAAGCCGGCCGATCCGACTGGCCCTCCCTCTCATGGAAAACTTCTCACGCCGGGACCCACTTCACACCCGGAAGGAGGATCGGCCGGCGAAGCCGGCCGATCCGACTGGCCCTCCTCTCATGGAAAACTTCTCACCGGGACCCACTTCACACCCGGAAGGAGGATCGGCCGGCGAAGCCGGCCGATCCGACTGGCCCTCCCTCTCATGGAAAACTTCTCACCGGGACCCACTTCACACCCGGAAGGAGGATCGGCCGGCGAAGCCGATCCGACTGGCCCTCCCTCTCATGGAAAACTTCTCACCGGGACCCACTTCACACCCGGAAGGAGGATCGGCCGGCGAAGCCGGCCGATCCGACTGGCCCTCCCTCTCATGGAAAACTTCTCACCGGGACCCACTTCACACCCGGAAGGAGGATCGGCCGGCGAAGCCGGCCGATCCGACTGGCCCTCCCTCTCATGGAAAACTTCTCACCGGGACCCACTTCACACCCGGAAGGAGGATCGGCCGGCGAAGCCGGCCGATCCGACTGGCCCTCCCTCTCATGGAAAACTTCTCACCGGGACCCACTTCACACCGGAAGGAGGATCGGCCGGCGAAGCCGGCCGATCCGACTGGCCCTCCCTCTCATGGAAAACTTCTCACCGGGACCCACTTCACACCCGGAAGGAGGATCGGCCGGCGAAGCCGGCCGATCCGACTGGCCCTCCCTCTCATGGAAAACTTCTCACCGGGACCCACTTCACACCCGGAAGGAGGATCGGCCGGCGAAGCCGGCCGATCCGACTGGCCCTCCCTCTCATGGAAAACTTCTCACCGGGACCCACTTCCATGGAAAACCCCGATCTTCCACCCCCGGCGAACACGCTGGACACATCTCGCGCCGAGTGAACTTACTCACGAAGGCTCGCGAAATTTCACCCTAGATTTTCAGAGCCTGGGCCTCCCCCTCTGCCCATGGTGCAAACAATTCTCAGCCAGACCGGGACCCACTTCACACCCGGAAGGAGGATCGGCCGGCGAAGCCGGCCGATCCGACTGGCCCTCCCTCTCATGGAAAACTTCTCACAGGGACCCACTTCACACCCGGAAGGAGGATCGGCCGGCGAAGCCGGCCGATCCGACTGGCC
>MU936906.1:0-10171 GCA_036418165.1 Cooperia oncophora
GCGAGGCGATGGCTTCATTACTTAAAGACAGCTCCCGCGATAAAAGTCTCATGGATAGCTGCTTTCCAATTATGAAACAGCAGCTGATAAGTAATCTCCCAAAGAAGAAAACAGGCAAGAAGCGTCCTCCAGAACAACATAAACAAAATCGCTCCCTCACAGTCACACCTCCCTGCGGTCTCTGTGCACCCCTAGCTCACAAGTCTCTCTATCACATCTCGCAGTAGTTGATATCATCCAGTGCAAAAGAAAGAATACAAAAAGAAAACAACAAAAACGCAGAGGAAAAACTCTGGGAAGGAAAAAGGAATTTTATCAACACGGTGTCTGAATTTGTGATTACGGTAAACGCGCCTTTTGTGCGTCGTGGTTTTGCATCACGAAAATTGCGTCACTCGTGTTTTTTACGCGTTTCACCTCGCGAAATGGGTTGAATTGAATGTATATACCTCCAATGAGTGAACTGTAATGAAGGAGAGCAGAATTATCCAGGGGCATTAGCAATGCCCGCCGCCCAACTAAGAACAAGTGAGTGGCCTCCGTCGGAGGACATCTAGCAAGTAAAGGCGGTCCGACTGAGGAGGAGTTAGAACTAGCACTTTGAGCGGCTATAGCAGCCTCCACGCTCACAATAGAGTCGCGAAAGGTGAACAGTCTTCTAGCTTGGAGGCTAGACTACTTGCACAGCAAAGGCGACCACGAGGGCGGCGCTTTGATCGCGGGGGCTTCTTTAAACGCCACAGGCGCCCGGGGCGCATACTTGATATGGACTTGTATAAAAGTGAAGTCGCATAAGTGGGCAATGGTAACAGAGCGAACTACTCTCTCCTCAAGGTACGCTTTATACTCCTCTTCATTACGGACTGTCGGGGCGGGTCAGTGCGGCTGCGTTTTCCGCGGTTCCAAAGTCTTTCTGCACCAGTTGTTGAAGCGATCAAATGACATAACAGCATTATATCCTTCGTATTACTCGTTTTCGTTTTCCGTACAGCTTTTTGTCGCATACGCGCTTCAAAGAAAAGGCTGAGAACGGCTTCAAACAGTGTGCGCACTCCTTCTGGCTGATACGCCCCGACAGTCCGTAATGATGAGGAGTGTAAGCAGCGCCCAAAGTGACGTAGCTTAGTTTTCGTAGGGCTCGCTAAGGGAACTTTCTTCATCGCCATCACACGTGATCAGAGAGGATCCGTATTGTCGTCCTCTACGAGCTATCTTCCTCGCAGTCAATTGCAAGGTTGTCGTACAGTGTGTCGACAACCTCGTAATTGACATTGACACTCATTCGTACCCCAGAAAACTCAAAAAAACGGCTTTTTTCTTTGAACGTTGTCATATAGGTGTAATTCGAATGCCCAGTACTTACGAATTTATAAATTCCAGATTTCGAGCGCTGGAGTCATTTGGCGCCATTCTGCGCCAAGTTGGCGCCCACCACTTTTTTTCACCAAAGTCGATGAAAACTTGCATATGGGGGTTAATTGAGGTCCTGATTACGGGCGGATCCACATTCGGCGCTAGGGCCGCTGGCGCGGATTTTGCGCGCCTATTATGCGCCTAATGATTGGGCGGCCGACTACTTGGCGGCATCATGGCACAAATCGCGCCAGAACGTGGAAACGCTGTGTGATAAATTCTTAATCAGAACCTCAATTAACCCGTCCATATTTCAAGTTTTTATCAATTGGAGGAAAAAGTGGTGGCGCGCAAATTGGTGGTGCATAATGGGGCGCCAAAATGACGCCAGCGCTCGAAACGAGGGTTAAAACCGTGATCAGGGCATAGAATTGCATCTGTAGACAACGTTTCAGCGAGAAAAATTTTTTTGAGCTTTCTGGGGTAGGAGTAGTTCAACAGTGCCTAATATTACTTTAGTTATGGTAGGCACGGTCGCAGAGGTGTTGGCTGATATTGTGTGCGTGGGTGATTAGAGCTACCGAACATGTTGAAATCTTTCGTTGCCCACACACGTCATTTTATAGGATGGTGAAATTTCGCAGATCACGTACTTCAGGCAGATATGCATGTGTATTTGGTCCCTTGCATGAACGAGTTAGGTAGAAGTGTAATTTTTCACGAAAATCGTTCGCGGGTCCCTCAATAGAAGAGGGCAGGGAGTTTGTCTTGGTGGTCGGGCAGGGATGCAAAACTAGCGTTCCCAAGTGTTGTAATAGCACGTTTCGAGAAAGAAGCAAACTAGGGCGAAATGCATTCAAGGACCTCGAACCCCCTCGCACGACTACGAAGTCGCATCCACTTACCTACTGCGCCAACCGAGGCCATGCGAATGGCGGTTGGTCACGTAAGGGTTTTACAGGCGAAGCATACAGCAGGGGGGCGGCCCAGCGGCAACGGTTAAGCACTTATAGCAAAAAAAGGTCGCGCGTAACTCCTCACCCAGAATCGTTTAGCAGATTTGGAAGCCAGATTTGATATCAGCGTCCGAAGACGCTTCTAGGAGTATACATCTCATTCTGAATGGCCAGGACGCCGTTAGTATCGCATTCCTTGTGAGCTTACTCTTGAGCGATTTTTTTGGATTCCTGCGAGGAGCTGAAAAGGCCAAAACTGCACCGTAGCTCGCGTGTTCATGGGCGATGCGCATCGCGCCTTCTTCAATGTGGCGCCTATATATGGGCTAGCCGTGGCCGATCTTTGCCCTGATACCCCTCCCACTCGTGGAGAAGTTTCCCGATGTTACAGTGGTGAGCTAAACAATTTTCGCCTTGTAACATGCGCCTATACGATTCCTTCGAAATCGTTATATTAACTGCTTTCCAAGTACCTTGAATTGCCAATGAGTTGGGGTGGTGAGTGGCTCATAAGCGATTATCGGTCCACAATGAATTTGGTCCAGCATAGTGGCCATATGTGGATGACGGGCCATCAGCTCTCGACCTGCAAAAACCTTCATTTGCCCCGCGCTAAACGCTGGCTTCATTGAACTATACGAGTAGCAGAAAAGTAGTTGTGAGATTAGACATAAGCTCTGTAGCCTGTTAAAGGCAACTAGAGCTTTTGATTTGGCGTCGGCGGGTAACGAGCATGCATTTGTTCTCGACCCATAGCGCACTTTTCCTCGAGGAGTAGGAGGGAGAAGCTCACTATTGAGTCAAAGAGGAGCAGCTAGGGCGCCCTCGGAAAGTTGGCCATTATGAACCGCGATGAAATATGGCCTTTGGGGTATCCTTTATATGCCCTGCTTTTGGTGTTCTTCAAATCCAATCTTATAAACATCAAAAAACTATAAGATCCCGCTGCAGCATAACATCCTCTAATCAAAGACAAGTGCTCAGCGAAATTGCTGCGTTGGCAGCATTAGCCGTTTTGAAGTAAATTTGAAGCGGGTTCCCTGAACCTACACCCACGGCTTACAGTCTTGTCCTTTGCGAATACTAGGGCGTGTCAGAGGGCTGAATTGGCGCGGTGATAGTTCGTTCTCCGCACAGCTGAAGAAGCAATGCAGCATTTGGACAATGGCTGCGACGGGCTCTCCCAGCCCGCTCGACTAAGCAGCGAAAAAACGTGGTGTAACACGAAAGCAATGTCGGCGTTACACAACTGCAGGCTGAACGGCTAATGTAGGGCTGTTTAAGCTTTCGAACACCCTTCTATACTCCTGGGCCTCATTTTTTGCTGTAGCGCTGGGGGGGGGTCATTTTTGGATCAAAAGCATATTTCATGCAGATCGTTTCGAATTACCAAACCCTTCACATTGATGGATGAGGAGTAGGGATATAGCCACTGGGAAAAGGGTACTCTGCCCACAAGGTCATCTCAAAATGTGCCTTCAAACTTCGAAAGCAAAATCCCATGATAGCCTTGAGAAATAGAGAACACGATCAAGTTACTTATCGTTAGCCGCTCCAAGATAGACAGTGAACAGTGGCTTCATCCAGTAGACGAAGATGAATAGCTCGACTCAATGGTGGGGTCATATAACTGGATGCGATTCACAGGCGACCTCCGGAAATGCCAAAACCGAGAAGCCGTCGATCTGCGACTAAATTGATTTGTAAATCTGTCGAGATTAAGCACTGGCTCGACACTCCAAAACAGAAACGGCACACACCAGCACGTTCAGTCCAAACGAATGTGTAAGGAAGTTCCCTGCTCCGGAATAAACTCACATCGACGAACCGGCGTCGGAGTTTCGTCAAACACGCCGGCAGCAGTCGCACCGGATACACGGCTCGTTGCCCGGTTTCCCCCGGCACGCCCCGCCCGCCCCGCCACCGAGCTGTCGCCAAGGGCGCCTGGCGGCACGCAAGGGCGCACGCGTGTCATTCCCGGAGAAAGCCATCAGCGTCCACTGAAGGCTCTGAAAATGATATTACTCATGATACTTTTATCTTATTCACTACAACTTTAAGTTGAAGTTGACCTTGACGTTCCACTTTCCATCTGTTTTCGAGCGTAACTGGTTGAAGCCGTACCATTGAACAAATTCTTCTTGTTGCATGCGCCCTTTTCGGATTCAACCTCCTTATGACAACATCCTTGATCCGGGCAGAATACTTTGCAGAGCACTAAAATGAGCTATTTTGGTGTAGATCGATTTCCTCTGACTTGATCCGCATCAACAAGTACATACTACATTCGAGAAATAACTTGCACTCAGCCCTATGTCTGGCTTCGAGCCCAATTTATCAATCTCAGGTGTTTTTGGAAGCTCATATCTCAGAAATAGGCTAAGTCTGAGTACTACTCTTTCGAATGCCGCTGAAAGAATCATCTTGCAGCAACACTACTAGAACGCCACTCCAAACCCAGCCCTCTACCGCGTAGGAACCCCGGCCTGTTGTTGACTGCGTTTTCTCCTCCTCGGATTTTTAATAGTTGTGTATGTGTAGTAGTTATACCCGAGATCCCTGAGATCGGGTAGGCGTGGCTGCATGTTTCAACTTAACCTGAAGGTGTCTATGCTTCTGGTGAGATATTTTCATCTTGACACAATTGTTGTCGTGTCTCTGTCCAAACACAGAACAAGATGACAGTTGTCCCCAGACTGGAATATTCCGCGAGTAACCAGTTCCGTGCCATGTTCAAATGCCACGCCTACTCTGGCTCAGGGATAAGGGGTGCACATGATGTAGGTGTAGGCAATGTACACGATACTGTAGACCTGAAGAGGGCTTACACCCCAGAAAGTCATTAGTAAAATAGTGGAGACGGTTCTATCGTATCAACTAGGAAGGAGAAAAATGTACTTCTCAAAATGAGCAACGCAAGATGATATTCGTGAAAACAGCTTACACCCCGGCGTGCATTTTGAGTTTTCGCAAACATTTCGCTGATATTTCTTGCAGGAGACATCGGGCACATAGAAGTCCGCAGATCCTGTATCCATAATTACCTGACTAACAAGAATTATAAGTATCGGAACAATACAGCATTGCTCGCTGCGGATGCTGTGGCGTTTCAGTGCGGTTTCGCTATCCAACAATTGTGGTAACTGGACCAGTTACGGAAGTTGGAAGACTGCCGCACCTAATGGAAACAACGGGCTGGAACCGTTCCCCAACATGGCTTCCCTGAAACGGTTCAGCATCCGCATCGAACAACATGCAATGTGATTAGAGCGCTGAACGGCAGAATGGTTGAGAACAGAAATTGAACTGTTTTTCTTTCCACACTCTGTCTTTGCCATCCATTCTCGTAGCTTCACTACTTTCCTACTTTTTCCCTACCACCCCTTCCCCCCCCCACTTGAGGTCAGCCGTTGTTACTGTTTTGGTTGCATCGGTTCAGAAGACAACTTCGCATGTTCATAACTCGACTTCCTGAACCTCTGTTCCGGTGGTATTCGCAATGGTGTATTCTTATTCGGCCATCGTCATATCCCGTTACGCTGAAAAAGGATGACTCCCACACGAATTCACGCTCTCAGCTTTGAAAAGAGGCCTGATTGCTCTCCTTACGCTGGAGAAAGTACCCCCCACTGTTTCTTCTAATACTTACCGCAGGTAAACCTTCTGTCGGAAGATGATCTATTCGATTGGTACCGTTCGTGATTCATGCATCCAGGCCACTGTCCAAGACTCGAAAGTCTGTTCTCCCGGTTTGACTCTACTCGCCTGAGGAACACTTGGTACACGTCCGCCAATGCACCGAGGAAAATCGTAGCCAGAATAATCATCCAGTTTTTCATGTTCAACCTAAACTTTGGGATTACATTTCGGGCCCACTGCCTCAGCTTTTACATGAGCCATAGCAATATCACAGAAGACCGACAGGCAAAAATGATCCAGGTGCGGCTTCTTTATATTTCGCGGATTCGGCAACCGCCAGTGTTGGCCAATCTGGCTAACTGACAGCATTCTATCAGTGTTGACATTTTTGAGGTTATCCGTACTCAGAACGTTTTGACAGCCAATGGAGCGCTATTTGTGTTAGAAGCGGTTGATGCGTTCAGCAATGCATGTTTTGGAGATACCGCTCAATGCAGAGTGGCACAAAAGTGCTGTTCGACAAATTGTCCAGAATCGCACGCAAAAGTGTATATATCTCAATGGGGAATATTTTGGAAAACAATAAAGCGATTTTCAATGATTAATATTTATTTTTGTTTTCTGATCCCGAAATAGAAAAGGCAAACTACGTATTGACGCCGGCGTTAATGGAGACACAACGATAATTTGCGCTCTGCTATGGCTGGGCCTGGCCCAAATGAAAATCACTTCTTCTCCCAGGTTCAGCTTTAGCAGAGCGCTAAATGGCGCTGTTGTCAAAGAATAAATGTCATATTCGTGAACCGGGCATCAAACAACCCTATTACGCTCTTTGTCGAATTTTGGGGAATAACAAAGTATGGTGCCAAATTGGTGGCGCTAATAGGACCAGTTGGTGGTCCTTTGTTAACATGGAGTTTTTCCTATGAAGTCTGTCTGCTGAGATCAAAGGATCAAATCCTTACTAGGGTAAACATATTGATTTATCAAAACGAAAACCGCAGGCATTGTACTTTTCACTGTTATCAGTGGTAAGTGTCCAGTTTCAGTAGTGTATTGATCAAACCCGCGGATGGTGTTATTGAGGTCTTCTCAGGTTGTTTTCCTGGAAACTCTCTGATAGCTCAGTTGGTGGTCTTTTGTTAGTATTTTTTCTACGAAGTCTTTTCGACTCAGAGCAAAGGCAAAATTCGCTTGATAGTGATCCACGATATGTTTCGGCACTTTCCGCCACACTACGCGGTGGGTTTCGCTCTGCCCCGGAGTAGGCGCGATGACGCACCGAAGAAGGAGGCGGTAGCAGTACAGTGCAGACCTAAGGGCGACACTTCTGACGGTTCGTTCCATAGGCGCAGTCCACGCTGACAATCCTAAACTCAGGTGGTTTGGTGTGGCGCACCTAGTTTCTTACTGGAAGGTAGCCATTGAGATATCATCGCAATCAGGAGGAGCGATTCAAGCGGGGGGGGGGGGGTGACTGGTACGAACCAGTGGCTTCGCCCAAAATGATGAAGTGGAATATTATTTTGAGTAACGGTAATCGCGAAGCCTTTGAGCATTTCGGCATTCTTGTTGTTACCAGGGATAAAAAAGAGATTCCAAGACTTTATTACATTACGCATTTTCATAATATTTTATAACAAAATTGATCTCGGCGATGAGGAGCCTGGAATTTGGTCATTCAGTGTTCACTGAGACGTGAACAGCTCGAAGTGGAGAAAAGAGAAAGGTGAAAGAAGACTTCATCACATGAAAAACGCAGTTCGGCTTGGTGGGGGCAACAAATAGTACTCCGCAAAGGCTGTACAGGAATCTTATGAACACCTGGTGATTCTTGTAACCAAGTTGCTCATCTGCTACATTTTGCAGTTTCACAAGACTTTACGAGTCTCGACAAAGTAAAACTTCTTAATTAACATGAAATAACAAGAGGAGCTGGCGAAAGTGCAGTACGGCCCTCCCAAGTCGAACAGCGCGGAAAAGTCTTTAGCGAGTGTATTATTTCGGAATTGATTTAGCGAAACCGATGCGTTTCTGTCCGACGTCGTAGATGTTGCAGAATTGGCGAATGAATGGATCACCAAGAATCCACTCAGGTCCAAAACCTTGACTTGGCATGCCAAACACGGCCAGAAGACATCGGCCCTTGCCTGCGGGTACCACCAGGTTCTCGGGCTGTATAGCATATTTCTTGTTACCAATGAGAAGCTCCAGGACGGGTTTACTCCCGCAATCAATGCGGAACACATCATTGACTGGATCGTACTGTAAAAAGATTGATTGCTGAATTTTAAAAGTTCCTTTTCTCAAAAACGCCCCTACCTCTGCACCGTTCACTTTGGCGATTTGTTCAGCGAATGCACGAGGTGCAGCGATCAATGACGTGCCTGTATCGGAGATCACTCGCCATCCTTTGCTTGACGTCAGTTTTCCACTAACGAAACCAGACATCTGAAAACGGTGCAATTACAGACTCGGGGCGCAGTTTGTCGACGGGGGGGGGGCATTTTGCTTTCCATAGATGTGTCGACCCATCTAGGCAGCCGTTTCTCGAGTTGACACGTTTTAGGATAGTGGCTAGACGATCTTACTTCAGCTTCACAAGAGTTCACAAGTTTTACCAGAGTGAGATTTGTAAACCGGAACTAGGGAAGCAATGATAATACAAAATGCCCCCCGTCGACAAACAGCGCCCAAACTCGGTATCCGTGTCCGTATAATTCCGTGACAATCCGTGTTCGGTTCAAGGCACATTCCGCGATGACCGCATGCGCGAAGAAGTGGGCGGAGACTCACAATGCTTCTGCCTCTCTCATGAGCGTACTCCTTACCGCCGATGGAAAAGAGGGGCTTTTCGGATGGGAAGGTCGTACATGGGATTCTCGAGCGAGAAGGGTCGTATTTGGTCTCGGGAGGAGTCCAGGGGAGGGGGTCGTACTTGCTTTTGAGGAAAATGTTATCGGTTGTTCAACTTTCCTGATTTTCCTCGTTTCTCGTGAGCTACGTTCCTCACCCCACCCTTCCGGCGGCATTTTCTTCGGAAACAAACGAAGAGCTCTTGGGAAAACTCAGAAAAGGTGGACACGGAGGGGAGGATCTCGTTGGGAGAGAAAATTCTGAGAGTTTGTATTTTGCAGGAATTCTCCCCAACGACAGGACGTGCCTTGACCTCAATGAGTAAGGCTCAATAGCATGTCTGACACCACCCATACGGTCACCGTGAACTGCCTATTTGAAGGAAGAGGACCCCTTCCTCTACCATCAGTTCAGGGAAAAATATTTGTTGAAGGTTGTTCTAACCAGATAGATGTTCAAACGCTAGAAAAATCCAAGAAAGCTGCAAACTACCTTGAACTGCCAGTAATTGGCGGAAATCAATGGCTGATAATCGATTACTGGCCCACAATTAGTTGAATCGATGCCACCATAAGTGTACACTCCTCCAGGAACATTAGTTTGTTCTGAAAAAAAAATTGTGGTAATAAAGCCTAGGACGTAAGAGTTTCGCAACACTGTATACCCTTTATCCTAGACTTATAATTCCGCCCCTCTTAAATACACACTCTGAACACCTAGTGAGTTTATGCAGAAGGTAAGTAGGGAACTGGTGAAGTTCCTCACTAGTTCCCTACTTACCTTCCGCACAGGCTGCTCTGCCACTGATGGAAATCAGGAAGCAGTATCTCGTCAGGGTACAGAAGAGATGGAATCGGCGTGCCCTGGTCTCATCATCAACTGCCGTCGTCCCAACTGCCTAAGGTCCGGGTTAATAGTTTTCAACTTCAACAATTTTCAACATTACTTCAACGTTCAATTTTCAGGAATAAAGCTAAATACCTCCTTTGTGCTCCAGGAATACGGTGAAGATCGGCTTGTCCACCAGGCCGAGATCGACGGCCCGTTGAAATGGTGGATTTACACCTTCGACAGCAAGTTGTTTGAAGCCCATACCGAGAATACCACTTATCGGATCCTGGAAAGTAATGGTGAGGTGCTACTCATTAGACGTCGGAACAATCTCCTTACCCCCGCGAAGAAGTCGGCAATCTTTGATGCCTGACCGAATACGGTCCCGGGTACCACAAGCTGCTTCGTTCCAGGGGCACCCAGTCGTACCGTATCGTTTCCGAAGTAGCCAGCAGCGTCTCCAGTACCATACTGCAAGCGGTTTGAAATATTCTTTAATCGACCTTAGCCTTATCAGACAATTTTCAGTCACTTTT
>MU936999.1:0-10250 GCA_036418165.1 Cooperia oncophora
TCTGACCTTCCGAAATCTTGACTTTGGTATTCAGAAATGGGAGGAAACCATCCGGGGAGGGCTTTCGGCTGTCAATTTTATTGACTGACACATTCCATTCAGCTTTCCAAATGTTTGTCGCAGAGCAGTCCGATCTTCCGACAATGAAAATGTCGTCGATATATCGTCCGAAGTATAGAACTCCAGACGCCAAGGATGCTCCCAATCGGCTCGCATAGCGAGTCCCCTTGTCTGCTTATAGATATTTCTGAAGCGAAATATGTTCACCTTAACCACGTTTCGAAGGAGCTCTTCAATGTCGTCGACACCAAGACCAAATAGTTGGTGGTGAAGGCGTAAAAGACGCATACAGGCCTCTACAGCTCTTTGTATGTCAACATTTGTGTAAAGTGCAACAACATCAAAACTTTCGTATTCCAGTCGTGGTTTATCGCAGAAGTTGCACTGCCGTAATTGCTCCAGGAATTGCTTCACGTTCTTGAGGTGATGGTGAACATATGAAAGCAGTGGACAGAGGATGCGCTGCAGAAACCAGCTTATTCTGTCCGTTGGACCGCCACAGGATGCTACGATTGGCCTTGTTTTGATGGAAGTTAAGTCCACCACATCGCCATTCTCACTTCTAACCAACTTATGCGTTTTCACAAGTTGGTAATAAGTAGGCACGCTTGCGTACTTCGGCAGCAATTGATCCAGAGTGCACTTCTCTAGCTTCGGACCGAGGGTTCTTCTTATCACCTCCTCAAGGTTCTGACACTTCTCGTTTGTACTGTTCTATGGAAACCACCTCATAAGTAGTGGAATCCGACAATAGATCTTCTCGTTCTCGCGACATCACCACAAAACCGCCGCACTTATCTCCTACTGAGAAGCGTAGCGACCTTTTCAAGTTGATGGCTTATATTTCTAAAAATATTCGCCAATGCTCAGTGATAAAAGCTCACAACAAATGAATACGTGACTTCGTATCGTTCTTGGATCCTCTTAAAGTTGTTGTAGCATCTTTTTCACTTCTAATATTTCAGTATCCACCATAAGGGAAGTAAAAGAGAAGGTTGACTTCTTTTGATAAACCAGTAATGCGACATCTTTTGAGGATCACTACGACGAAGTAAACGAACTGTTTAAATGGAACACTGGAGACTTTCTCCGCTGGAATCTGCGAAATATTTGTCCGATTTCATCATGAAATTGAGCCCTAGTGAAGCGGCACTAGCATTCTCCTTCAATGTCGGTCATCTTCGACAAAGCTGCTAGATTGAAAAGACATATAACTCACATGCAGCTCATCCCAAGGTAGAGCTAAATATTTGAGGGGTGGTTTGAAAGACTTGATTTCGTGGGTTCCGATGGCAGCTATTTCACGGTTGGCACACATCGACGACGCGTGAAGTTTTGTCTATAAAAAAAATAACATAGAGTTACATCCAAAATGCAGTAATGTCGAGGATACCAGACACACCTGTATGTTTGATGAACTTCTTGAAGTTCTCTCCAGTGAGGTCAAGATTACTCAAAACGCAGCATACTAGAAACGGCGTACTGGTGTTACTGATTCAAATCGTTTCACGAACATCTGAAATAACGAAGCTTTGAGATGCTGGGACAGAGAAGAAAGCAAGGAAGGGATCAGAAAATTCTCAAACTTGTGAAAGCGAAACTGTATTCTACTTCAAGAATCCTATTTCCTTCTTCTCGATGGCTACAGCCACTAGCACTGGCCACCACACGGGGATCGATCCCGGACATCTCCCCAAGGCAGTCCTTTCCATGTGTGAGACGAAATGGGGCCGCACTGCAGTTGCGCGTCACGTCTTCGCACAAAAGTACAAGGTAAGAGGGCTGGAGGGCAGAGGTACCCTAGTGCCGCCTCTACATTCCGCCCGCGCTATCTCCTCATGGTGCAGAACAGTTAAGACAAGTCATGTTTGGCTATGGTTAGGCGTGTGGCTGGTCATGGCAGCAGGGCGGAGTAATAGAGATTGCAACGCGGTATCACTACTTCACTCCGCTCTCGTGAACGTGTGACCCGGGATGTGGCCTCTTTTGGCAGCTGCGGAACTCCCTTTTCTCGCACGTTGCTAAGGACCCGTAGTCGACAGTAAATGTAGGCAGTATGTCTTTAAATTTTCTATAGTAGGTTTCGTTTGCCTGGAATCAACAGTATAACTGTTGTCGTAAGTACAACATGATCTATAGGTTGATTCAATGCAACGTAAGTGAATCGTATATTGTGACCCTGTTTTAGCTATATACATACTAAAGCAACTGGCTTGGCACACCAGGTGAACTCAAGATATCCGGAATGGGCAAAGGCATGCTGCGTTGGCCTCAACTGGGAAGCGTAGAGAGCTTGCTTACTTGGGCTATGCTTCTGGTCGAGCTGTCATTCATCCTAATGCTGAGCATGAATAACAACATACAGCTGTCCCCAAAAAAAAGCTCTTGAAGAGTAGCTTGTGGCATGTTTTCGAATGGAGTAAACCTTGCCACGCCCTTACAATTTTCGGAACATGTGAGTTCAGCTGTCTGAGGCCGATTACGGTTCAAAATGCCCTACCACACTTTCTGAATGGAGAATAATGTCAGGGCGCTAATTGTGTGCGTGGTCGCCGCGGGCTCAGTGTGTTTTATTCGGCTACGATACGCTCAATCATAGTTGACGTTTCTGAGGCAAACTTGTGTGGTTCTCAGAGCAGTATCATGGAAGGGGATGCATACTTCCTCGGAAACATCGAGAAATGTATATGCAACCCTCTAAAACCACCTATAGGAACCAGCCGGCTTCGCCGGCTGACACCGGCGCGCCTCCTTCTGAGATACAGCACGGCTTCGTCGAGCAGGCGCGGCTCCGCCGCGCTTGCCTTATTCCACTCATTTCATTAGCCACCTAATATCAGGCTTTTCTTTAACCTGAACAGGTGGTCAACATTCCTTGACCAATAGCATCGCTACTTTCACATTAAGTGAATGGAGTGGTGGCACGGAGCGTTGATTGAAGTGGGCAGATGAGAGAAAAGCCGGGTATTAGTCGAGCATTTGATCATACGAATGCAGGTAAGCGCGACGCCCCGCAAAGCGGGCCGTATCACATAGAGGTCTGGAGTGCCTGGAGTGCTCAGGAACCGCTTGAGGAGTTTTTAAGGCTGGTCCCGCTCACCTTGACGCACGCTCCACACACGACAGGTATGCCTGACACTTGTGAACCGGTGACCCCTCGCTGATCTTAAACTACTTCTTCCCAGTGTCTGGAGTGCTCTGGAAGCGTTTTGCGAATTTTTTAAGTTTGGCTCCACCCACCTTGGGGCACCCGCCCACAACGAATGCCTCGCGCTTCTCAACTTATGACCCCTCGATGACCTTAAACTACTTTTTCCTGGTGTCTGGAGTGCTCTGAAACCGTTTTGCGAATTTTTTAAGTTTGGCTCCACCCACCTTGGGGCACGCTCCCGCCACACGAATGCCTGCGCGCTTTCTCAACTTACGACTCGGATGACCTTAACACTTTTTCCGGGGTCTAGAGTTCTGGAACTTCTGCGATTTTTTAAATTGGCTCAACCTCTGGGCACGCCCCGCCCACAACGTATGCCCCGCGCTTCTCAACCAATGACCCCTCGATGACCTTAAACTACTTTTTCCCGGTGTGTCTGGAGTGCTCTGGAAGCGTTTTGCGAATTTTTTAAGTTTGGCTCCACCCACCTTGGGGCAGGCTCCGCCCACAGCGGCGTCCCCGCACATTTCTGCATGTGACCACTTGGGGGCCATAATGCACTTTTTTGCCGGCATCCTGTAGTGCTATTAGTGCGGTTTTTAGGCAATGTCCGTCAGGTTGTTGAAATGCACGCACGCCACTGTGGGCGGTTTAGTACCGCAAACATGGTGGACTCTTGACAGACGTTCATCTTCGTCATGGAGTTTTCTGCGACCTCTAAACATTTTCGGGAACCGAGTTACCTACCTTTATGGAAAGCGCCGCCCATCTCAAGCACGCCCCGCCCATTTCGGGTGTGTTTCCTCCATTTGCTCCGCCAACCCAATGCTAGCCTTATTCTACTTTTTCCCATCTCCGGGTTGCTTCCCGAAGTTAATAGCGTTTTTTCAGTGGGCACGGGAAGTACCGCGATCTAACTTCACGCCCCGCCCATTTCGGGTGGCGTTCCTCTGTTTTTCGCCACGCCTTTGTTAACACGTTGGGCGACATTGCTCCACTGCTGGGACGCACCTTTTTTGCCACGTGGGACATTGCGTCCCACTGCTGGGATGCGGCATGTGTAAAAGACCAATTTGAATACGTTTCAAATTTTTAACAGCTACATATTATAGAGGAAGGCATTGTATAATATGCAGTAGGTGTAAACAATGCAGTTGTGTCATTGAGAGTATTTTACCAAGGAGGCAAACGAAAGTGATTTCCTTAGGAAAAAAAAGCAATTTTTGTATTTGTAGAACTGGAGCTCCACAAGCAGATAGCTAATGGGATAAAGTAACTTTCGACAATAGCAGATCTGGATCGAATCCGATTTACCACCTCTGCCGCGAAATTATTCCTTTTTTGCGACCCTATTTCCACGTCCCACGTGAATGAGGCGGGAGAATTCTATGGAAATTTCGGGTTTATCTTGGAAGTAATGGAAAGTAGCGAAGTTTTACTAGCTTCTGCAATGAATTCTTATCATTCTTCAATTGTTTTGGTGCATAAAAGCCCTAGCATTTATGCGCACTCGTCAAAAATAGGGAAAAACTGCTTTGTCCCACGCGGCAGACACGCGAAAAAGGGCGCTGTCGCCAATGTGTTAACTACTGCACTGTTTCCTCATCTCGGGACTGCCCTGGAACCGAGTTATGACTTTTTTCAGTGACACCGCTAAATTTGGACGCACGCCCCGCCCACTGTGGGCGGGGCTTACCATGGGTAGGTGCTATTTTAGGTTTTGTCCATCACATTCATCCGCCACCTGACCCACCCCGCAGGCTCTTCTTTAGGTGGGCTATGAATTTCGTACAGCAGACAGACGCACACCACGACATAGCCGATTAATTTAGGAAATACCCTGCTATGAGGAAATACTATGTCGTGCCAACTGCAGCACGATTTTGTCCCGCGCGACGTGAAGCGTACCCGCTACGAAACCCGCCCATCATACTGGTACAGTGTGTATCGCTGTAGACGATTGGGCGTGTCAGGCGGGATGAGTTTGACGCGCGCTGTTAAATCGGTTCTCCACCAGTTGTTGAAGCGAGCAAGTGACAAGACTGTATCATATCGTTCGTATCAGCCGTTTTCTACCACTTGTTGTCGCATAGTGGCCTCAGCCACTGGCAGAGAGCGGGTTTGGCGCTGTGGCACGCTGATACTGTCTGAAATGGGCATCCTCTTATCCACGAAACATTGGAGACATTTTCGTGACTACACATTACCTATCTCATTTAGATGCTTGAGCGAGAGATTTCGGAATCAGTGGTATTCTACGACAGTTCTCTCCCACATGTGGGCTATATGTGCAAGATCCGAAATACATGTTCAGTTTTATTTCTAGTGCACAAAAACGGCATAATAATTCGAAGTTCTCTTGTGAACTTGATGGTGGAAAACTTTCTCAGACGTTTAGCAATATCTGCTGATCAGACTTCCTATTATAAACGGATAAGCGCAAATTTCATGCAAGTGAAGAGTTCTGAAGTCTGCCTCTCACCATGCTACTCTTTCATTTGATGGCTACATCGCCTCTCACAATCAGATGGCGTTCAGAGTTCGGATCAACGCGCGTAACGCGTTTTAAGACCGGGGACACGCAATGACGCGCTCTAAATTTGTGACAGGCTCCAAACCTATAGACGAACGTAGCCGCAGACGGGAATCGACGCAGTGGCCACTGTCGATCGATACCAGATTGCTTGTTCAGGACGCGACCCAAGCCCATTTCCCCAATACTTTCATAAAAAACCGCGCCGAGTCAGCCTAAAGGAATGAATTTCGAACAGAAGTTTAGATTACAGTGCACCCATTGACACCCCCATATTGCTTAAAAGTCGCAAGACTTACATTTGGAGCACCTATCCTGACAAGCAAAGCTCCATCTTCTGCTGATTGCTTTGCAGCTGTTGCATCCGCAGAATCGGTCTCTGCTGAGGGCTTCTTAGAAACTTTAGGCGCATTCTTCGCAATATACGAAATCACAGCGGAAACCTAATTGAGAATTAACAGTAAACTCATTTCTCAGTAGATAAGGTATAGGTTACTGTGAGCACAAATACCTTCACCGCACCTTAGCCCTTTTGTCATTGGCGAGTTTCTTGAAGCGTCCATCCTTGAACGGATTCAGTGATAAATCCAAAACTTTGATCTTTTCCATCTGACCATTGCCCCAGTAGGAGGATGATTTCATTCTCGAGAGATTCAAGTTTCATGTTGTTCGATCACATTGAGTTCCGGAGTCACCTAGTATGAACTTTGGCTGATTTTGATTGAGTACATATATATATATTTTACTGGTTGATATATTAAATATCTTCTCCTCGGTTATTTATTATGAGGCAGATTCAACGTGCTGGCAAGTGGACGAGTTTCCTCATTCTTGTCAAAACACCCGATCGGGGGGCGGGGGGGGGGGGACGCCGGGGGGTCTCGTCGTGCAAACTTGTTATGAGACAAATCAAGAACAATGGCAGGCCGTTCAATCAACACACAGGACCGAAGTCGAATATCGCACCGTCTCAACTGAAATCCGTAACACAATAACACAACCACACAGCCGCTGATGTAGGACGTACATGAAAGCGATAGAAGAACCCTTCTAGGATAACAAACTTACAGTAAACCCATCACCGTCACACATACTCACGGAATGGCGGCATCCAGTTTGACATCGAAGAAAGAGGCCGTCCTATAGCGCCAGAGATCATGAATACAATTCCTTTCGAATAGAATCTAGACGGTCTGCTTTGCGTCAGCGTCCACCAGCGACCACCAGCGTTTCCAGCGTCCGTCAGCGTCACCGACTAGGGAAGGTGTAGTGATTGATCCAGCAAGTGGCAACGTCCATCAGCGTCCAGGAGTGAAGAGTATGGGGAAGTAGGAGGGTAGCAGACTGCTGGTACGGTATGGGGAGTGGGAGGAGAAGACAGCTGGATTTGGTATCGCGAAATTGCGGCGTGATCCAACCACACCAATACTAATAGAAAGCGCGGCACATCAAACGTATAATTCTGTGCTTAAGTTATCACAAGAATGCTGAGTTGTGGGCAAAAGTCGGACCACGGGCGGGACTCGAACCCGCATCTTCTGCTTACCGGGCAGTTGCGTTACCACTTACGCTACCGGGGCCACTTTTGACCTCTCAGCTCAATGGCTATTTGTGCCATTGCCTTCGAGCACTCACACGTTCAACGTGATGAGCCGGTTAGCCGATATCGGCAGTGAACCGCAAGGCTGAAGGCTTTTTACAAGTTTTAGACTGTTTTTGTTTTGATAACTGCTGTTTTACGCCGCAGTATCCGCATGCGGCGAAAACAGCATTATCAACAACCGTCTGTGCTTCTTAGTAGTTGTACGGTGCGGTCTGCACCAGACGTAATTGCGCGACTCTTAACCCGCTGTCTGCTCCCTTCTACAATTCCCATATGGCTACGGCGTCAGTCTGCTAGCCTCCTATTTCCCCATACTCCACTTGCTGGCTTCTGCTGGACGCTTTCGTTCGCTAGATCAATATCCATACTTTCCCAGTCGCTGGTGTACGCTGCTAACGGTGGTGGACGTGCCGTTTGCTAGATCAATATTCATACTATCTCAGTAGTGGCGTTGAAGGACGCTCGAACGATCTGTCGCTTCCTAGTATGAGTGCCCATCCACGACTGTATACTCGTTGATTCGAATGTCACATGTGAGACAGAAGAAACGCACAATTGTTAAAGGAATTCGCTCGGTCAGAAAACCAGCAAATAAGTTTTTGAAAGTGTCTGTGAAATTGCAGCATGAAATTTCACCTGATTTCCGGATGCTACCAAGGTTTCAAGCTTGGTAAGTTTTGAAAACGAGGCCGGTAATCGTTCCAACTTGTTAGTGCTAAGATCAATGAAAACCAATTTTCGATAAGGTACCTGAATCTTTGCCTTTGAAATTGGAAGCAATATGGACACAGGTAACTCACCTAAATCCTCGGGAACAGAAACCAGTTCGTTTCGTATGATCACAAGTTTGGTGAGCTGTGAACAAGACACAATTGAAGGTGAAAGATATGACATTCCACAACCCGCTATACTAATGAGTCACTGCGATTCCTGAATATTGCTGATTTTACTGGCCACAAACTGAACCATGATCAACCAGTTAGTACCTTCTCAAAAGACAACTTTCTTGAAAGCTCATCGGTCCACTCAAGTAGGAAAAAAAAAAGTTCTTTCTTGAAGATCAAGGCTCTGAGCCCAAGTCTCGAAATCGTTGTCTTTGTTACAACGGCCAACTCGGGCCATTCTGCTAGTGTGACCATCTTGAAGAAGATCAAGAGGAAGCAGACTATAAGAAAGCGTTCACACTTTGCGTCAGCGTTCTAAGCGTTTAACAGGGTTTTAAAGTTACTAGGAAAGGCCTGATCAAATGCTGGCAATGCTCTCAAACGCCTGATTTATACTAAATACGCTACCTAGAAACGCTCAAAAGCTGATCGAAAAGTATGAAAGTAGCTCTCGACAAGGAGTGAAATGGTAGTCGCGATGAAGAAAGCCTAGCCCATATTGACAGCACAAAAAAAGGAAATTTTTTGATGACATAATTTAAGTTTCCAAGTGATCCATCTATCCATCGGTACTCAGAGATATGGAAAGCCAAATGTGCTCAGAAGAAGCAGATGAAAAAAGGTCAGCCCAGGCTACACTGGCAAACGACCACCTTGCGATCCACCTAAGCTGCGAAATGCCATATGTAGGTGCATTTTCGACTTCTAGGACATACGAGCTAACACGGTTTTCCAGACAGGTTGTCTACAACCACTAAAAAGAAATGAGCAACTGGAAAAGAAGGTCTTTTCGAACTGCGCCCTATAACCTCATCTTGTTACATCGGGTCAGACTGCTCGATTCACTGCTTGCATATTACTGAGGCATGAAATAAAGGCCATGATTGGCACAGTTGATAAGATCTCATAGGGAAAACGGCAGGAAGTTTGTTTGCAGGGGCAAAAAGAAGTGGTTCTGCGTCAAACTAATCGAATTGCTAATTTAGTTCGTGGTGTCGTGCACGATTTTGTCCACGCACTATCTGTGTTATGCCTGGAAAAGATGGGAAGACTACTTCGAGGGACTACTGAAAGAGGAATTCCCCCACAAGGACAGCCCACCGATGGAGGTGACCCTGAACAGGAGATGAGGCCACAGAGAGTCAGGAAGAATGAAGTATAGGAATGCAATGGATCCAGATGGGTACCGATAGAGGCATAGAGGGCCCTTGTAGAGCGTGGGGTATGTTGGCTCACCTACTTCCTGAACAACGTAACAATCGATGGTGAGAAGGAAGGGTGCCAGATGCGAGGAGGAGTAGTGATCGTCCCCATCTCCAAATAGAAAAGAGACCCTACGGCAAGCTCAAACTACCGCAACAACAAGTTGCCTCCGCATACCATGAAGCTCTGGGAGCGGCTGGTCCACTCAAGGCTTGGCGCACTTATCCCGATCTCGCGGGAGCAGTTCGGCTTCATGATGGCTTCACTGATGCCATCTCCATCGCCAGACAGGTGATGGAGAGGTACGAGAGAAGCGACAACCTTGCTACCTACCCTTCCTGGACCTTGAGAAGGCATTCGATCGCCTGCCTTGCATTGTGCTCGAAGGTGAAGGCAGCTGTATGCACCCCTCGTGTCATGGCATAGGAACTCATAGGGGAGGGCCCCGCTAACGACATCGCCCTGATAGCGGATATCAGCAAAAAAACTCCAGGACAAGGTGCAGTGATAACAGGATCTTCTGGCTGGGAACAAAGAAAAGATGGAGGGATGTCATCAAGATAGACCTCACCGAAGTAAATTCTACGGCAGAAGATGCAGTGAATCGAAACAATTGACATCCTACAAAGACATGGGACCCTCCGACGGCGCGGGACTAACGCTAGGGAGAAGAAGACTAAGTTATTTTTTTGGTTCGAAAAGGCTATTAATTTTTTTACCATGATGTATATTTTTCCAAGAGGGATGGGACGAGATTGACGCAAGAAGGGACACATTTGTACCCCTCCCCCACTTCCAATCCACATCTCTGCCACT